>PVKH010007649.1:0-20054 GCA_004027955.1 Chaetophractus vellerosus | reverse complement strand
GCCAGCTTCCCACATACAAGGTCCCAGGTCCCAATCCCTGGCCCCCAGCACCTCAAAAAATATATGTATTCTTTTTTAATATGCATAAAAGGCATAAAAATATACATTTGATGCAAATTGACAATTACTAAGGATGATAGTAAACTGGCCTGAAAATTACTTGAATTATTCTATCTGGTGAAGAAAACACTGAAGGAAGACTACCACAATTTTAAAATATAAGGAATGATTTCAAAATGTATACTGAATAACAAACTCATTCAAATATTATCTGCATTTATAGATGAAGAAACTGAAGTGTTAATTAACCATTGACAAATATAGTGAGGGGAATACAAACATTTCTGAGTCTGAGGTGGCTTTTTGTTTGCTCTGAGTCTTGCACCCTAACCAGCATTCCACTTCTCCTTCTTTCAAATGTGCCTTCAAATAGACAGAACCCAAAGAAAATGCACGTGAAAAGGGACCCCAAGCTTGACATGGCAAAAGAACAAAACGGGAACATATAATGGGTAGCTTAGGCAACAGCTGTGTTTGCAAGCAAAAATTTTGTGGAAGATAATAAATTATCATATGAGTCTAAAGAATTAAATTGTTATAATATCCAATAGTTGACTCTTTTTAAAAGAATGTTATGGAAAACTTCAGTTTTACAACACTTGTGCCCCTTATTAAATATCTTATATATAGGCCAGATGTAATCCTGACATACCTTTTTGTACAAGTAGCCAATGAGAATGCTAGAAAAGCTAAATGTCAGGATTATGCAGAGCAGAAATTAGCTGAGAGTGAATAAAAGTATGAGAAGATATACTCCAAATTACTAACAGTGGTTGCCTCTATAGGATAGAATTAGAGTTGGGGAAAGAGAGGGATTATCATTTTTATGTCATGTATTTTCTGTTAACACTTTTTTGTTTAACTTGGTTAAAATTAACTGTTGGGGAGCGGAAGTGGTTCAAGCAGTTGAGCTCCCGCATGGGAGGTCCCAGGTTCTATCCTGTGTGCCTCCTAAAAAAACAAACCAACAAACAACAAGCAACCAAATGAAAAAAAAAACAACCCAGGACAGCAGACATGGCTCAGTGGTTGAGCACCGGCTTCCCACATACAGGGTCCCAGGCTCAATCCCCAACTCTGTTACCTCAAAACAAAAAAACGAAACAAAACAAAATTGTAGAAACTTCTGACCAGTTGTTAAATATGCTGCTTTTCAGTTTCAGCGGTTTCTAATATAGGGAAACAGCACTTACTAATGATCCACAAATCCCAATCCTTAATTCCCTCTTCACCCTTTCTCTCTGACATGCTTCCATATCCACAGAAAAGTCCCAGAAATATTGCCAGATGACTATTGTAGGGTGGAGAAAAGGGGGAGTACAGGTAGTTGGATTTTATATTAGACAATCCATACATTCAGAAGAGTAAGGGAAGAATTGTGGAAAGGGTGATCAGACCCTAAATCCAGATTCCCAATCAGGGCTTCTTGCCTAAATATTGTCCTGCAGATCCAAAATTCTTTCTGACTTTGCCTTTCAGTTATCACAACCTGTAAAGTTCTACTAAAAAGATCATCCTTTGGTTTATATCATACTTTAAAGTACAAATAACTCTTGAAAGGGTAAAGCCCTATCCACTATTCACACATTAGTAGATGTTAGTTTAATTTTATGTCCTCCTAGCAGCCAGCTGAAATTGACCTAGCCAAGGAGAGAAAAAGTATACTATTTGTAAGCTCATGGGAGAAGGGCAAGGATGATGGGAGACCTGCAGGTGGACCCGGAGAGGACTTCGTGCAGGTAGAACAGGTAAATCTGGGGGCTTCAAAAAGGTCCCAGAAGCCAGTGAGGAAGACACAGGCAGAAAGAAATGTGGTAGATAACCAAAAAATACCATGGGCTACCTCAAAAAGCAACCAGAGGAAAAAAAAAAACAAACTGCCTTTTTTCCCTCTCACCTTCTTTTCTCCTTTCTTCTCCTTCCTTCTCTTTTACTTCCCAGGATTAGAGAGTAAAGCAAGTATTAGCACTATAATTGAGGTATATATAACAGCCTAAATGAGCTTTGGTTGAGGACTCCCTCCTCCACTTCCCATGCTCTAGCCACCTTCACAGTCCTCCCACCTTCACCTTCCAAATTCCCCCAACTTAAACATGATTGCTTGTTCACTGCCCCCCACCAAGGGCAAGGTTTGAGAAATAGCTTATTGAAGCCCATCAGTCAGAAATATATTTTCTCAGTGCTATGAATATCTACATTTGGCAGGAAGAAATTACATCCCAGAGGGGTATACCTGACAAATAATAGATGGCTGATTGCTTTACCAAGAAGGAAATGCAAGTTGAGAAGAGCTGAATTGCTAGAGCTAGTTGAGGGGAATTGAAGGAGTTGGGTGGGAAGGCAGAAGAGAGAAGAGTTACCAGGCAGAAGAGAGGAACATTGAAGTAGGGGCAGAGAGTGGAAAGGTCTAACTAAAAGTGTTAAGTTTCTCCCATCAGGTGTGTAATCCAAGTCCTCTTCCCCAATTCCCTATTGAATCCTTAGGAAAATAGCCATTTCTCATTATTGGCATTAGCTCTATTTTTGCAGGTAGACTAAAGAGTAGTGTGAGTTAGAGTGAAATAAAGGCTGCCCCTCCCAGCCTGTGATACTCCACTTACATGTAAAAGTATTTATGCTTATGACAAAATCAAGAATTGTTTTTATAGAGTGGTGAAAGCCTAAGTTATTATTTTCTTTTCCACTGTTATTATCAATCAGCTTTATAATATACAAATAAATGTTTCCAAGATATACCTTGGAATTAAAGTGAGATACACACACATATACATACTCGCAGTTCCAGCAAGTTCCTCTCTTCAGCCTGGCCTGAGTCACATTTGCTTTGCCGGAGACCCATGCTACCGTGCTTCCCTCCAGGTTTCTGAGCTCTTCAGAACTCAGGTCCCAAACAGGCTTATGGATTCTGGGCTGAGTGTTCTGTGCATCCCACAGACAGTACCTGCCAACCAGGAGCAGAGATGGCTGTGCCTTGTAAAAATCATAGCTATAAAATTCAGTCAGAAGAGTCAGGGATAGAGAACTCACAATACACACTTTCAAAACTGGTTGATAAAGTGAACTAAATAAAAGGTTGACATTTACTAAAGGCACTTCTTGGCTTCTCAGCATTGTTTCTCAACTGAGGAATGAGAGTCACTAATACTTTTGAGAACTGTGAAGTGAGATAACACATGAACTATTTGGAGAACTCAATTTAAAGCCATGTGTCCTGGAAGAATCTAGGAAATATCCACAGAGAGCAGTGATCCATGAACAAATTCAGCTTTTAAAAATAGATTTCAAAAATCATTAATTTAAACAACTTTTGACTACCAATTTACAGTACTCCACTTATACTTTCCCAAAGTAAGTTTTTCACATCCTTAGTTTTCTTAGTATCAGTGGATTAAAAACACAAACATCCTGCTAAAGCCAAAACACTAAGAACATCCTCACAGGCAATGACTTCTATGAAAACCAAACCCTAAGGACTTAGAGGAGAAACAGAGATTATGTAGCTTCTTTGGGGAAAATACTGCCCTGCCTTTTTTATCCTAACCTAAATTTTTGTAATTTAGTTAATGCTATTATGTGGATATTTCATTGCCCATGTAGCATATTAAATATTAAAGTGATAGGAGAATTACAACTTGAACTCCCTAACAGAGGACTCTAAAAATATTTGGAGATCACAAGAATTATAAAATATTGATTAACCTAGAGCCAGACTGTCCAGATTCAAATCCCAGCTTTTCCTCTAGCTAACTGTATAACTATGGGCAAGTGACTTAACCTTTCTGTGCCTCAGTTTCCTCATTTTCAAAATGGAGATAAATACCTGCTTTACAGGACAGAATCATTGAGTTGGTGCAAATATCTCTTAGGACATTGCCTAGCATATAGTAAGCTCTCAGTAAATTAGACCATTAGAATTGGAAGGAGCCAATTAATATTTGTGACATTATAAGAGCTTTATAGCATGAGTTACTTGCAGCTGTCACTGGACAATAGGAAGTAAGGCTGTAGAAAGGGCTGTCTTTACTTTCATGATCCCTTCAGAGCCATTTCAGTTTGTGAAAGGAGGAATATAAGGGTTTCCTAGTAATAATAATAAAGATGACCTAAGAATAACAATAATCATAATGATGCACAAGAATTATCATTTACTTATGAGTCAATGAGAATAAATTATCAGTGTGAAAGCTAGAGGGAAAAGAGGAACAGAAACTTCATTCTCTGTTACTCAAGTGAAATCAAAGGCCAGTATTAGTAACTGGAAATGACTTTCCACTTGTTTGCATAACTGTAGCAAGAAGATTTCTGGTCTTGCATAACTTCAAGCCCACCCATAGTTAAAGGAGACTGAAATAGGAATAACTGTGAATACATGATAAAACTGTGCAATAAGAAAAGAACAATTTTCAACACTAGAAAAATCACTCACTTTACCTGACAGTTTAATATCTTATATAAAAATGAGCTAGAACCTAAAACCTCTAGGTAAAAGAGTGGGAGAGAGAAGCTGATATTGGACATGTACATGTAACGACACCTGGCAAAGAGAGAAAACCAAAGAATGATTGCCAATGCTACAGAGCTGGTAATTTCATATTGCAGCAGGAGGAAAATAAAATTAGGAAAAATTGGGGGACATGGGAAGAATTGCTGAAATAGAGCTATTGGTTAGGAATGTGAAGTTGGTTTTAAAAAGCTTCAGAAATTTCAAAACAACCTAGATTCCCAACTATTGCTTAAGAACAACCCTGGGTGTTCTTAGTTATTTAATTTTTAGTTATTTAAGGGACAGAAAAATTATTTTCCTGGGTTGAACATCTTAAATCACAATAAATGGAAAGTCTAAAGATAGCATTTTGGGTGTCAATATCTTAATGCAATAGACTTCTTCAAAAGCTGACTCTCAGGGGTTCATCCTCCTCCCAGTTGAATGCGTCAAGGGGTCCTGATGATGTGGGCTTAGTAACAAATACTTATCAGGCAGCCTTCTATGCTGGCTGGTCTCTCAACATGGACCTCAGTACCTCCCTGTTTAAGGCTGCCTCTACCCCTCTCATCCTCAGGATCTTCTTCCCACCAATATGGCAGCAGAGAGGGATGGTCTCTATAGCTTCAAACTTTCTTGCTGTCCACAAAGAAAAACTCACAGACCTTCTGGTTTTAAGAGGATGACAAAACCAAAGAGCATGGGGAAATTACAAAGTTTAAAATAATCTTATGCCGTTTTTACAATTATGTTTCTTGATCTGTAGTTGTTGACTTCTGAGTAGTCTGAGTATGTACCATTAGACTTCTCTAGGGCATATTCTTGAAAATGAGCTCCTCAACCTTCTCCTGTTCAACTCATCTCCAGCCCATGTCTCTGGCCTAGAGAGGAGAGATAATCACAACCCTTCATTGAAGAAAGACCCTCATGCAGGCCTCAGAACCCAATCAGTAAAGAGAAAGTACCTGTTCTTCCTGACAATGGATGGCAACCATTCAATAGGTTCCTAATTCTAGCAAGAATGTTTCTTCAGATGCTTCTGTTGACATTTGACCACTAGATTTAAGGAGCATATTATATGCAATTGTAAGATTTGTTGTTAATTTTAAAAATATACAAAATGATGAAAATAAATAGATGTAGTCAACTTCAAATAGTCCAAACTATACTCCAAACTCCAAAGTGAATTGAATTGATGATACTTTTAGGATTTGAAATCGGATTTTAAAGTGCAGCATTACAACAGAGTGGATTTTAGTTGAAATGTCTCAATAAGGAAGTCTAAAAGTTAAGGATAACCAAAATAAAAACATCTAAATAGCTTAATTTCATTTTGATGTTTTAAACATACATAATATCTTTATTTTTCTGAGCTTCTCATCAACACTTCTGTTGTCTTTAATTTTTTTACCTCTTTTAACTTAAAATAAATTTTAAAGGGTAATATTTGGACTTCATTTTTTCCACTTTCACATTTTAGCAATTCTTACCATCTGTGCTTCACATCTGCTAATAGTTATGGAATCCTCAAAAATGTTTTCACACCTTGAGTGGGCAGGGACTTGCCTTTATTCATAAAGCATCTTTACTCTGAGGTCATAGCAGAACTACATTTTCAGGGATTCAGGCTCAGTGTGAAATATGAGTAAATCTGTACTTTGTGCAGTTCATTTTAGAGCTTAGGGAGAGAAAGTAAAAATTTTCCCTAAAAAAGCAGTTAAAATAAGTTGAAAGAATGATTAATGATAGTATGGACTCACTCTACCCTGTGGTTCACAACTTTCTTCTGAGCCAACTATTTTGAATTTGGAAAATTTTATGATTAATGTCATTTAGTCTAAATGAAATTCATCAGTCCAATTAAGCTCTCAATACCACAAGAAACTTTAGTATCTGATCATTTGTTTATTGCAGCCATCAACTCATCTATTCATGAATAATTTAAACCAAGTCAAAAGAACCATATCTTTCAGGCACATTTCCCAAATATGTTTGTTGAGAAATAGCAATAATTGTCCAATGTTGTATTAAGAGGATGATTTTATGTTCACATAAATAGGCCTCACATTAAATTCTCTCATTTTGATTCTTATCCCCTTCTCTTAAAAAAAAAAAAAGATCAGTATGTACATTCATCCACTATACTCACTGGCAGATTTTTTTAATAGGCCAGTTAATTGATGGGCCCATATATTCCTTGAGATGGCCATCAATTCCTTTTCATTGGGTGACTATCTGATTAAGGCAGATCAGCTGATGATCGTTTGCCAAAATAATCAAGATCCTTGAGGACTGATTTCATGTTTAATGTTTCCTTGCATCTCTAGGGACAAATAAAATACCACATGCAGAGAAATCACTCAAATGATACTTGTTTATAAAACAGTAAAAACCCAAAGCTAAAGTGTTTTAAATGCTACTAAGAAAGAGCATGAAATGCCAAAATGTGTGAATAGAAAGTCTCTTTTTATGAGAAAGTACTGCTGGACTCAAACAGCTATCCCTTGTCGACACTTGATATTTTACAAGTTGGGGATCTCCCACAGCTATGTAGCAAAAAGCTTACATCTCCAAATATATGAAAACCTAATATCCATGGAGTTTAGATCA
The DNA here is from genome assembly GCA_004027955.1 of Chaetophractus vellerosus. Taxonomy (NCBI): domain Eukaryota; kingdom Metazoa; phylum Chordata; class Mammalia; order Cingulata; family Chlamyphoridae; genus Chaetophractus; species Chaetophractus vellerosus. The sequence goes on along the minus strand of PVKH010007649.1, from coordinate 12,901 downwards.
GAGAAGATTAATGTGCACCAGAACTATTCAAGCAGCTACACATTTTAACACAATAGTAATAGGTGCTCTCCTGAGAGTATAGAAGGAAGAGGAGGTTGCCAGGGGCACAAACCAACTGACTGGGCATGTACTGCTCTCAGATGCTTTATGATACCATGGAGTGCATGAGGGCACACACCGAGGAGCACACACAGAGGATGCCCTGATGTATGTGCAAGAGCTCATTGGCTGTTGCCATGGAGGCAGCCAGTAATAGCATATAGGGAACAAACAGAAGGAAATAGAAAGAGATGACTGTGCCACATATACTGAGAAAGAAACCTGTGAAATCTTCTCCTCTCATTGGCCATCACTATGGAGACAGCCTTTAAAAGCCCATAGGAGATGGAAATTAGATTCTGGTTTAAACACGCACACATACACACACACACACACCTACCTCACAGAGGTGAGTATCAGCATGAAAAATATTTGAGATCAATTTCCTAAGCTGTTTTCAGGAACTGTTAATAAGGCTAATCCCCTTAGATGCATAGAAAATATTGACATAATTTAGGAATGATGAAGAGTCTCTTTTTCCTACCCTGATATTCATTTTTAAAAATTACCCCAGTTCACCTAATTTTATCTCCATGTTGAATGTTGGGTTCTAGTACCATTGGATCCCATTAACAGGTCACCCTTTCAAATAATGAATATGACACCCTGCTGCACAGAAAGTGCTTAAAAGACCTTGAAACCCTGAGGTTTGGCAGGTAGATATATTTCAAGTTTTATCAGCTCTTTATACTTTGGCTAAGTGCATTATATAATAATGCATTACTAACAAGTACCCTATTATATTAAAAAAAATCAATTGAGCTTTTACCTGCAGCTCATGAGGCACAGGAAAATCAGTATTTCTTAAATTATCTTCTTCTGCTTCTTTTCACATTTTAGTAGTTTGCCCTAAGTGAATTACCAATATAACCATCATTTCTTGAATCCTTTCAATTTTCATTTGCTCTAACCTCCTTCTACGTGTAGTAACTAAGCTGCCTAAAGCTTAGGTGTATCCTGGTTCCAAAATAATATGTAGAAATATACAACTTAGTCCAAAGCAAAAGTATATTGTAGGAAAAAATATTAAAATGTTGTCTTCTGAAAACATAGAAATTAATCACCACTTCTTATTTGCTAAGCAGCTATTTTAAAAGTTAAATAGCTTATTATTATTGGAAGAAATTAAAGGATTTTTCCTACCTTTTGTGACATAAAATGGGAAAGAACATGTGTTTGACTTTTGTAGACCCTAGATATTGAGTTGGAACTTGGCTGATTTTTTTTTTTTTTAAACCAGGAGGTTCCAAGGATTGAACCCAGGTCCCTCCAAATGGCAGACGGACGCCCAACCATTTGAGCCACATCCGCCCCCAATGATTTTTTAAACAGATATGAAATAGGTGTTATAAAGGCAAATTTGTTCCCACCACCTAAGTGGTGGGAAGAGTGGGTTATTACTTTTTGCAAGATAGTTCAAGTCATGGAATAGGGTTTGAGAGAGAGAGAGGAAGAGAGAGTCATAGGTAGCAGAACTCCCTAATTTAATCCTGGCCACTTTAAAATAAAAAATCCTACAACAAAGGGGAGCACATGCTTTTGTTGCAAAAGTCCAGCAATGGGGGTATAAAATGCAGGGGCATGTACTAGCCCTGCTAGCTTGGTAGAAGGATTATGTCTTCTGCCTCAGAAAGAAAGCAGTAGAGACAGAAAAGCTATCCACCAACCCCATGCAGCCAAGCATTTAATCTTAACTGTTCTGCACTCCAAAGACCAGAAGTAAACAAGCTAAAATCTATCAGAACTTCACTGAGTCCTAATGATAAATCAGGATGCCCTAAAAAGATTTTCTTGGCTAAGGATCAGCTTCTTGGAAGCAATAAAATTCTGTCTACGTACTTGGTGTCAGAGGCAATCCTGAACCCAATGTACCTTAACTTTTGTTGAGTACATCTGCTGCAAGCTGCCTACAAAACAGTGAGACAGCTGAAGAAACACTAGAGCTATTAAAGGGTATCTTCTGGGAAAAGATAATTTGTCACTCACCAATCCCAGAGATAGGAGGGGTCTCCGGAAAGCACAACTGGATCTTATCAGTGAGACTGAATGATAGGCTTACATGTGCTCTGAAATGGTTCACAGTGTCTAGCTTTTATTTCTTTGACGCCTAAAAAATGTGATTCAGCCTTCAAGCATGACTGATTTGGTATTTTTAAGCATAGGAGGAATCAGATTCAATATAAATATAAAGTATCATTGTTTATATAGGCCTTTTTAAACTATAATTTGACCTGAACTTTAAGCAAGTTGCACAATGGATTACGAAGCACAGTATTTCATTCCTTTGATCCTATGCACCATGCTCAGAAGTGTTATTTGCAGAATGAGTTTCATTTTCAAAGGACTTACTGAAAGTACTACTACTACAACTAATAACACTGATTTATTTAAAGCGGACGTAATGTTGCAAAAAAAATCTATGAGAAATTGCTTAAATTTCAGTGTCTAATGCTCTTGTTCTAGGTTATTACATGCAGATATCACTAATATTGGTTTGCTTTGTTTTTGAAAAAGTTAACTGACTTTCATGCTGTGACTTGAGGTGTACCTATACAGATTTTCAATTGCAAGGAGAGCCCTCCAGGGGTTATTTCCTCCTACTAGGTATATATCTGAGGTTCCTATAATTTGCTAACAGATAAATGTAAGCACCTGGGCTATGGGTGCTCCAAGCAGATCCAAGCAGTCTGACTGTTCATAGGCAAAGTTACTTATGATATTACATATGATGAAATTATAACATGTATTTATACTTGATTATGTTATTTCTATAAAACATTTGCTCACATTAAGATATTATATTTTAGCAGTAAATTTAACAAAGACCCAACACTCATACAAATGAGTTCATAAAAAAAGAAATTTTAAAACACAATAGATAGTTGGAAAAAGACATGAATGAATCCACAAGTCACATAAGGTAATGAATGAAAAAATTGCTCAACCTTACCAGACTTCAAATATGCAAAATAAAATGAAGTAATGTTTTGGCATATTATGTTTAAAATACCATGAATATTTCAAGAAGATATGATATATTTTAAATATTACATAATTTAGAGAAAAGTTTAAGAGTACAAATACTTGGGTAAAATTAGACAACATCTCATTAATCAATAAAAATTATTAATCTTAATCAAATTCTTCTTTTCCCTACAGATTTAAAAAGAATATTCTTTTTCTCAGGTTTTAGAAGGCCACAGTTTCTGGAGTTAGAATTTTTCTACACCTTTTCTCATTTTAATAATTATATATGATCTCAGCTTACCTTTAACTTGGCTAGTAAGTAATTCCCCAGAGGGTTAACTCCCTTTTCTTCAGAGTTCTAACTTTACCTTCATACGGGATTTGACAGAAAGAGACCATGGTTGAATATGTCCTATATTTCCCAGTATACCTTCCATGTGACAGCATTGTTCAAACTAGCAGAAAAATTTCCTCTTCTGACCATGTTTCTTTCTCTCATTCATTCTTCTCCCCTATTAAAGCCAGGGTTAATAAAATCCAAATTTGCACTGTATACCTTGGTTCACATTGCATTTTCTATTGGTGATGGCTACATCAGGATTTAAGCTCACTTATAAATCTACTCGTTTTTGTTGTTCTTTTCATTTAAAAGGCCCTTTTCATTTTAAAACAGAGTATAACATATATTTAAACAGGTATATATAGTTGTTTCTTTCTCTATACCAACACAGTTGCATAAAAGTACAGATTTAATCTGCTACAACATTTTTCTGATTCGTTGCTCCTAAAAAGCAAATTATAATATTTAGAAATTTCACCATATTTCTTAATGACACAATTCATTTAAAATTTTGATAAAACAAATGATGCATATTTGGAGACAGATAAAATATCTGTGATCTTTCACTAGCTTAAAAAACAATTTATTTTTTAAAATTCCTGTTAATTTAGATATCACCTAGTAGTAAAATTAAAAGATTCTAAAATTGGTAAATAAACTTTATATATTTTCTGCATTTCTGGTTAAAATGCATTTTATTTATATGGTTTCCTTTATTCATCAAGGATAAAATTCTAATTGTGTTATAATAGGAAAAAGAAAAAAAAACTACCCCTCCATCCTCACTTTCCTGCTAATCCTTCCCTGTCAACTATTGTATCCCTTCTCCAGAAATGCCCTTGGATTTTTTCCTCACATTTATCAAATTCTTACTCATTTTTCAAGACCAGCTCAAAGGTCCTATTTGAAGCTATCCTTAACTCCCAGATTTGAATGACTCATTCTACTGCCTGTGATCCTGGGTCTTTGTCCATACTTCTTTTCAGGCACTTAGCATATGTTATTAGATTTATCTCATATATGTCCATATCTTCTTCTAGACTGAGAGATCTTTAAGGGCAAGGGCTTCAAATTAATCGGATTTTAAATTTAGGAAAATTATAAAACCTTATGAAAAAAGACAATTTCCCAGAGAGAGGTGCTAGGAGAGGTCATGGGAAAGCAGAGTTGTCTCAGGTGGCTCAACCAGCAGGTGGGGAGCACAGAGCAAGAGGGACCTGTGGGCTTGTGCCCTTATGATGGGTCAGCAGTGGAGGTCAGCAGATTTCCCGTGGGAGTCAAGGATCAATTAGTCTCAAACAAATGCACATGAAACAGGAAAGGGACTGGGTGGAAAGGGTTAGCTTATCATTTGGGAACCGCTGTGCATTTTGAGTGAGGTGTATGGGTGGTGTGGGTGGTGGATGGTTTGTGCTCTGGGGGAATTTATGCCTAGGGCTGGAAAGCTGCTTATTAGCTAGGTCAAAGTTCAGTTGAGGCAAGTGGCTAAGCCAAAGTAAGATGGATGCTAGAGTAGCACACAAAAACTGTGAATAGTTACAGCAAGTACCATATATTGTTTACCTTTATATTTTCAGGGTCTGACAAAGTAGCTGGTTCAAAATAGATGCCACATAAACATTTGATGAAAAAAATAAATCAACATTGAGATTAGAAACACAGGCAGAGGGGAAATGCCTAGAAGAGAAGCAAAATATTTCTTCTTCCAAGAGAGGAGGAAAGGAGGTAAAGATAGGTTGTAAATATACAGTATTGCCTCTTTATGGAGAGGCTATCACCATTTCAAGGTTGAGGTAAAAAATTTTGAGAAGAAAACTCATTCAGATGATTATGAATTTGTGTCCAAGGAGGTATTTATACTTTTAATCTGGCCAAACTACAAACAGTTGTGAATAAATTTCATAAGATACTCTCCAGGGAACTAGGAATAAACAAAGAAGGACATGATTCAGAAAAATAGAGAATAGTTCGATGAGGTCATTAACATCCCAACCATTATCAGATCAGTCTGTCTTCTTTTTACAAAAAGAACACCTGTGATAGGTCGAATTATGGATCCTGACAAAAGACATGTTCTTAGTCTCAATCCATATTCCTATGAGTGTGAACATATTTGTAAGATGTTTTGAAGATGTTCTTTTTAGGTAAGGTGTGGCCCAAAGGAATCAGAGTGGGTATTGATATTTACTGTTGGAGATCTTGAAAAGAGAAGTCAGAGTCAGAGAAGGCCACACAGGAAAAAAACTGAAGTCAGCAGAAAGTGTAAGAGCAGACACAAGAGGGACCGGCTGTATAGCCCAGTTGGTAGGGTGCCAGTTTACCACATGGGAGGCCCCGGGTTTGGTCCCCGAGCATCCTCGAACGGGCGGACCGCCTCGAGAAGGCAAGCCAACGCAGGCGGGCAAAAAGGCAAGCCCCTGCGGGCGGGCAAAAAGGCAAGCCCCTGCCGGCAAAGGCAAGCCCCCATGAGCAAGGGCAAGCCCCCACGAGCAGGTGGGCCGCCGCGCCGGTGAGCTGACTCAGCAGGTCACCCCAGCAGCAGGAGACAAGCAGACACTGAGGAACGCAGAGAAAAATGAACACAGCAAGAACAAGCAAAAAGGGGGGGGGGGGAAATAAAAATAAATCTTTTTAAAAAAGCAACTCTACATCATTTACCTTCAAGTTGTCCTTGATCTCCCATATTCAATCTCTTAGGAAATCATGTTGACCCTGCCTTCAAAATAAATCCAGAATCTGAGTACTTCTCACCCCTCCGGTGCTACCACAGGTCTGGGCCCCATCATATCTCTCCTAAATTAAAATAATCACCTCCAAATTGTTCTGTTTCTGTTCATTCTCCACCATAGTCTATTCTCAACATAGAAGCCAGGGGGATCAATTTAAAAGATTAATCTGCTCTCCTTTGCTCAAAAATCCTCCCCCTCCAGCGGCAACCCATTTGCTCGGGGGAAAAGCCAAAATCCTTACTGGAGACCACAAGGCCCTACATGAACTACCCCTCCTCCACGTTACCTCTGACCGCTTTTCCTGGCTCACTCTCCCAAAGCTACTCTGGCCTCCTTGCTGTTCCCAAAACACACTAGATACTTGGCCATGTAGGACCTTCACACTGGCTGTGCCCTCCACCTGTGATTATTCTTTACCTACTTCAACTGTCTTTTAATATCACCTCTTCCTCATGAGGCTACCATGACCACATTATTTAAAATGGCAACTTTACCCTCTCCCTAGCACTTATCCAGCTCTATCTTCTTTTTCCCACAGCACTTACCTTCTAAGAAACTATGTAATTAGCTTATATATTATATTTATAATTTATTGTTTGCCTACATCTTTATAATAAAAGCTTCTTGAGAGCAGGCATTTTTTTCTCTTTTGTGAAATGATATATCCCAAGCATCTAGATCGATGGCACATAATAAATGTTCAATAAATATTTGTTGAATGGAAAGATGAATGAATTGCTAATTCTAACTTGTTAAAGATATAGGGTTTAGTTGCATGTAACAGGATTATATAGGAGTTTATTTTTCTTGTGTAAGGTAGTACAATACTTACTGTTAGTATAATACTTCTTATGTCTTTCCACTCCACCAGCCTGGGCATAGGGTTCCTCTCTTATATCCTCAAGAAGGCTGTTTCACTTTCAGTCACTGCTGCTAGCTGGGTCTGTGAGTCCTGGAAAGCCTGTATGATCCCTGTTACCTCTTGTTGACTGAACTGGAACACATGGCCATTCATAGCTGAAAAGAAAATTTTGAAGTATCAGTATTTTTAAATGAACACTTTGCAGTTCATAACATAAGACTAGAGTTAACATGTGTAAATGTTTAGAATAATGCATGACAGAGTAAATGACAAGTACATGTTAGCCATTTCTATCACCTTTGCCTTCTATTTCTTAAATTATGAAAGTATTCTGTGAATACTTAGCCAACTAAGAAATTAATATATTAAAATAATGAATACATTTAATTGGTAGAATTAATATGTTGAAGCTTTACATTTTAAATAAAAGAATGTTTAAAGTGTTAAAATTAATTTGCTTGAGAACAAGTACAAAACTGACAAAATAGGATCTTGGAGTTTAATTACACAGAAATTCTACAAATTAAACACAACTTTGCCCTGAATCAGATTTAGTTTGCACTGATAAAACCATACTTATGTCCACTTTTCTAAATATTGCTGATTTATTTCTGTTTAAATGGCCATTATGTGTCAAGCATTGTTCTAGGCACTATTCCATGCTCTGTTGACATAAGAATGAGTGAGCAAAGGGGATGGATGTGGCTTGGGTGGTTAGGCGTCCGTCTCCCCAGTAAAAATTTGAAAAAAAGAAAATGAGTGAGAGCAAGTTCCTTCCAGAGTTTACATTCTAATGATCATAAAGATAGCAGTGAGTTTATAGACAAGAAATCTATCTATGCTCCCAACCACCCAAATCATTTACTATGATGGTTTGAAGCTGTATGTACTCCAGAAAAACATGTTCTTAAATCTAATCCATTCCTATGGGTGTAAACCCATTGTAAGTAGGACCTTTAATTGAAGCTGCTTCAGTTAAGGTGTGGTCCAGCCCAATTAGGATGGATCTTAATCCTATTACTGGAGTCCATTATAAGCAGAATAGATGGGGAGAGAAAACTACAGGAAGAAACAAGCTGAACAACAACGGAACCAAGAAGAGAATGAAGAGACCAGGAGACACCACAATGTGCTTTGTCATGTGACAACCAAGTACAGCCAGCAGCCAGCCCCAGGATGCCAGAGTCTTTGGGAAGGAAACATTGCCTTGATGACCCTTTATTTGGACTTTTTCCAAGCCTCACACAGTGAGTGAATAAATTCCCATTGTTTAATGCGACCCATTTCATGGTATTTGCTTGAGCAGCCAAGTAAACTAAAACACTTCCTAAATTAATTTATCTAATACCCAAGTAACAGGAAACTGTTCTAGAATAAATGACGTATGTAAAAAAAATTCTCTATAATAAAATGTAAGGAAGAATGTCGTGCAAAGGGCATTTTTTTCTCCACTTTTACAAATAAGCAGGCTCTTTTTCCAAATTTTTTATAATTGAACTTTGTTTTGTATTTGTATGGTATACTTGCACATTCACTTTCATTCTTAAGGGTGTTGTTTTGTTTTATTTTTGGGTTTGGTGTACTATTCCTAATAAATTTATTTTATTTCATCTCTATCTATAAATATAAATGTAAAGAGCATATTGGTCTAGACCTAGAGATCATTTATTTGAAAAATTATTTTACAGAGTAACAAATATTAAGTAAAAATTCCTTTAAATTACTCACAGATATATAGAATGTGTTCAACAAATGGGGAGAAAATTGAAAAAGTTCACTACATTTAAAAAGCCATCATTTGGTGTTAGTTAGATCTGGAACTGATCTGAAACCATTTGCTACCTTATGTCAGGCCATATCTCGATAATGGGAAGCAAACATTTGAAAAGGAAATAAGCAACACATCTCAGAAATTCCATGGGGAAAACTTTCAAGAAAATATTTGTTTCAAAACACTATGTTCCTTCCTTCTGGTGGGGAATTGTCCATCCTTACCAAGATCTGTTGCCTGGCTCTCAGGGACTCAGGCTCACTTCCTGGACCCCACCCCTAACCCAGATCCCTTTGTAGCACTCCTAACATAATAGCCTCTATCTTTGGCTCAACTGCTTCAGGCCTCAAGATTGCTGCTCCCAATTCTAGACCTATTCATTGGAGATGTCCTCTTTTCAGTTATCAACTGGGTCAACTTAGAGTTTCTACTAATTTTTTTTCCCATTCCTTTACTCATGATAAAAGCAGAGAGTTTTTTTTAAAAAATTCAAAGAAATCCTTCAACTTAACAACAAAAAGACAAACAACCCAATTTTAAAAATGGGCAAAAGGCTTGAATAGACATCTCTCCAAAGAAGATATACAAATGGCCAGAAAAGCACATGAAAAGATGTTCAACACCATTTGCCATCAGGGAAATCAAAATCAAAATCACAATAAGGTACCATTTCACACCCATTAGAATGGCTGCTATTTTTTGAAAAATGGAAAATAACATGTTTTGGAGAGGTTGCACAGAAATAGGAACACATTCATTGCTGGTGGCAATGTAAAATGGTGCCACTACTGAGGAAAAGTTTGGCAGTTCCTCAGAAGGCTAAGTATAGAACTTCAATATGACCAGGCAATTCCCACTGCTAGGTATTTACTCCAAAGAATTGAAAGCTGGGACTCAAACAGATATTTGCACATAGATTTCCATATCTATACTGACCACTTCCAATTAGGACAACTAATAGCACCTAGCTGTGATAAAAGGTTTCACAACAATAATATTCACAATTGCCAAAAGATGGAAGCAACCCAAGTGTCCATCAACTGATGAATGGATAAATAAAATGTGGTATATACATACAATGGAATATTATTCAGCATAAAAAGGATAGAAGTTCTGATATATGTGACAATTTTGATGAACCTGAAGACATCATGTTGAGTGAAATAAGCCAATGGCAAAAGGATAAACATTGTATGATCTCACTAATTTTACACAATTAGAATAAGAAAACTCATAGAGTCAGAATCTAGAATACAGGTTACCAGGCAACAGGGTCGGGCTAGGTAATGGGAAGTTTAGGCTTAAAATGTAAACAGTTCCTGTTTGGAAGGATGGAAATGTTTTGGTAATGGATGGTGGTGATGGTAGGACAACATTGTGAACACAGTTAACAGCACTGAAATATGTATCTGAATATGATTAAAAGGGGAAATGTTAGATTGTATATATGATAACAGAATAATTTTTTTTAAATCCATGGAACTATACTACACAAACAGCGAACCCTAAATTAAGCCATAGACTTTAATTAATAACACAATTATGAAAACAGACTATCATCACTTATAATAAATTTTTCACACTAATGTAAGATGTAGGTGATGGGGTGGTGTATGGGTATCCTATATTTAATGCATGATTGTTCTGTAAACCACAACTTCTGTCATAAAGAAAAAAAAAAGAAGCAGACAATCCTGGGTATAGGAAAGAAGGAAACTAGAATAAGACTAACAGTCCAATTAGCTTATGTTGTCAGAACTAAATCTTAAGGTAATATGTCAGAAAGTCTGAAGAATTGGTTAACCTATTACCTTTTTGCCAAACTGTGCACAAAATTGCAGCATTTCAACCAAAGTTATAAATCCTAGGCCTTTCAAACAAAGAGTTTAATCAGAGTAACAATGCTGTAAATAGCCACAATTCTTCTTTTTTGTCCAATTCTGTCAATGCCTAAAGAACATATACATATCGGTCTCTCTGTTTCTACTTGAGTTGGAAATAAACTTTTACAAGATATTCTACCCTTTTGACATGGCAGTTTGTGGAGACACCACAAATAACATGTATTTCCATATCTATACTGACCACTTCCAATTAGGACAACTAATAGCACCTAGCTGTGATAAAAGGTTTTAAATAACCTAATGTTTGAGTTCTTTATTTCAGTTAAAAATTAACGATGTCATCAACATGGTGACATAAGATATCTCCTGGAAAAACCTCCCCAGAGATTCAGCAAGTAAAAGGACAAATCCCACTTTCTTAGAAATCTGAAGGACAGTAGAGACTGCAGAAGGACTCCACGGATTCTGAATTGAAGAAAAAGAAAAGTATCAGGGAATTTCTGTCCCTGACTTGCCAGTCCAATTCCCTCCCCCTCACTTGGTCCTGCGTAGCTTGGGAGATGTTCAGAGGCAGTGGTCTGGATCTCTCCCATGGGGCTGACAGAATATGGAATCTCACAGCAGTGACTTAGAAACCTACACATATCCAGGCACAGGGATCCAAGTCCACAGAGACCCAGGGTAAGACACAGTCTCTGAGGAGTGCTGCATAGAAAAGTGCTTTGGGGGTGGGAATGGGGGGATGAAAAAGAGAGAGACTGCAGACAGCTGACAAGTAGTGCACTTACTCAATCCAGTTTCTGTTGGCTGGATGATTGTTTTAGTTTGCTAAAGGCTGCCAATGCAAAATACTAGAAATGGGTTGGCTTTTATAATGGGAATGTATTAGGGTAAAATCTTGCAGTTCTGCGGCTGTTAAAATGTCCAAATCAAGGCATAATCAGAGATACTGTCTCACACCAAAGGTCAGCTTCTGACAACCCTGAACTCCTGTCACAGGGCATGGAAAAATGGCAGCAGCTTTCTGCCTTCTGCTCCAGGAGCACTTTCTCCCCGGGCTCAGCTGTGGGCTATCAGGCACATGGTTCATCTCTCAGCCTTCAGGACCCTTTCTCTCTCTCAGCCTCTGGGCTGCAGCCCTTTCTCACATGGTGGGGTGAAATGGTGGCTCTCTTTCTCTGTGTGGCTCTGTGTGTTTCTCCCACTTATATAGGATTCCAATAAGAGGGCCAAGACCCACCCCAGGTCACACCTCACTGAAGTACTCCAATCAAAGGCCCCCAACTGAATGCAATCCAAAGGGTCCCACACCCACAGGAATGGATTAACTCCAAGAACATGACCTTTCTAGGATGCACAAAAAAGCTTCAAACTCTCACAACCACCTACACACAAAGCAGAATTTTCTGGAGTGACTCAACTTTCTGAATTGACCCCATCTGTCTCACCAGGGCAGGATACCCCAAAGGGGAAGAAACTGGAAACATAAAAGCCCCACAGAGGAAAGGAAAAAAGGGAGGGTGGGAGAAACCGAACCACAATATGACAGGAGGTTCTCAGAACTGAAAAGTGTTATGAAAACAGGGTGCTGAGTGAAAGAGTATTTAAACAAATCGCAGGAGCCTGAGAGAAAATTCTGTACAAAAACAAACAGAACTGATCAAGATTTCTGGAGAAGGAACAGAGGAAAGGCAGCTTTCTCCTGGAGGTGAAGCAAAAAGTGCATTCTTAAAAATCATACCACATATCCAGGGCAAGAATCAGATGAAGAAGAGCTACAAAAAAAATTGGATCAGTTAAACAAGGGCCATTCTAAAGTTCTAGAATAAGTTGGACCAAGTGTCAATGAAGAGACTTAACACAACACCATCAACAATAAAACCCTAGACAAGAGGGAGAAACTGAACTTCAGAGGTAACTCACCAAGATAACCAGATGCCTAGACATCAGCAAAAATTTACAAGCCATACTAAGAAATGGGAAGAAATAGCTCAGTCAAGGGAACAAATTAAAACTTCAGAGGAAATACGAAATTTGGAAAAACTAATCAAAGAAGTTTAAAAAAATCTCCTAAATCAATTCAAGAAGATGAAGGAAAATATGCATAATGAAATAAAGGATAATTAGAAGACAATGTATGAGCATAAAGAATTAGTTTCTAAAATAATAAAAAATATGTAAAAGTATAAAAAGAAACATAACAGAAATTATGGGGATGAAAGGTACAATAGTAGAGATTAAAAGTACACTAGACAAAGCCATGGAAGCAAGAAGCTAAATGCAAAAATA
>PVKH010007648.1:0-20049 GCA_004027955.1 Chaetophractus vellerosus | reverse complement strand
GATGCTGCAATGGAGGATGTAGGCCAGTTTATATGATCATGTATCATACAGGAACTGTAAAGAAGAGAGGGTTGTCTATGGCCTGAATTGTGATCTATGTCTGATGGCAAAGCCCCAAAACGTGTGTAACTAACAGAGGCGTTATGCCACACTTAGGGATGTGCATGTTGGGGGTTGTGGGAGGGGTGGGGTATGGCATGTGGGTACTCCTGGAATCTCTGTGTAACATGTGTGTAATCAATGAATCCTAAAAATGTACATAGATATATAAAAAATAAATAAAAAATTAAAAAAAAAAAAAAGAAAAGTAACAGAATTTATGGCAATTAAAGACACAATAGATAAGATTACAAATACTTTAGAGGCACCTAACAGTAGATTTGAATTGCTTGAAGACAGAATTGGTGATTTTGATGACAGAACATTTGAACTGGAAAAGACAGGAGAACAGTAAGAGAAAAGAATGGAAAAAATGGGACAGGGTTTCAGGGAATTGAACAACAACACTAAACACACAAACATACATGTTATTGGTGTCCCAGAAGGAGAAGAGAACGGAAAAGGGTCAGAAAGAATATTTGAGTAAATAATGACTGAAAACATCCCAACCCTTGACATAAATATCAATATCCAAGAAGAACAATGCAGCCCAAACAGTATAAATCTGAATAGACCTTTTCCAAGATACCTACGGTACAGAATGACAAAAACCAGAAATAAAGAGGAGATTCTTTTTTTTAAAGATTTATTTATTTATTTATTTATTTATTTATTTATTTATTTATTTATTTATTTATTTTTCCCTGTATTAGTCAGCCAAAGGGGTGCTGATGCAAAATACCAGAAATCGTTTGTTTTTTAATAAAGGGTATTTTTTGGGGGTGGAAGCTTACAGTTACGAGGCCAAGTTACCTCCCTCATCAAAGCTTATTGCCATGTGTTGGAGCAAGATGGCTGCCAACATCTGTAAGGATTCAGGCTTCTTGGGTTCCTCTCTTCCTGGGGCTTGCCTCTATCTAGGCTCAACTGCTGTGGTAGCTCCACAAGGCCAGCTGTAGACTATTAGGCAAACAGCTTGTTTCTCTTCCCTGGGCCTTATCTCTTTCTCACGACCAAGATCTTCTGTATGCTTACTTCCCAGGGCTCCAGCTCAAGACTCCAACATCAAAACTCCAACTCTGTCCTTTGCCATGCCTTTTATCTGTGATTCCCCACCCACCAAGGGATGGGGACTCAATGCCCTACTGACATGGCCCAATCAAAGTCCTAATCCAATTAAAAGCAATACCTCTGACAGACTAGTTTACAAACATAATCCAACAACTATTTTTGGAATTTATAAAGCCAAACTCCTACATTCCCCATCCCCTCGTTTTTTTGCATTTGCTGTGTCTTCATGTTGTGTGCTGGTGTTCTTTTTAGAAGGCACCAGGAACTGAACCTGGGACCTCCAATGTGGGAGGGAGGTGCCTAATCACTCAAGCCACCTCTGCTCCCTGCTTTGTTGTGTCTCTCATTATGTTTCCATTGTGTCATCTTGCTGTCTTGCTTGTATTCTTTAGGAGGCACTGGGAACTGAGCCTGGGACCTCCATGTGGTAGTGGAAGCTCAATCGCTTGAGCCACATCCACTTCCCAGAGAGGATTCTTAAAAGTTGGAAGAATTGCGAATATTCTTGCTGTCCTGATTTTGTGATAATCAGAGTAGGCTAAACATTCCCTATACTAGAAAGCATGCATGTGTCCCCAGACCTAGTTTTTCTCCCTAGGTCTGGTTTTTAGAATGCTGGTGATAAACTAAACCTGATTTATTTTATGACCATCCTGTATGGGAAAAGACTAACTTTGGTCATCTTTGGTCAACCTTAAGAGATATAGCAGGGGGACGGATGTGGCTAGGGTGGTTGGGCACCCGTCTCCCATGTGGAGGGACCTGGATTAGACCCCCGGGACCTCCCAGTAAAAATAATAATAATAATAATAATATAGAAGGCACGAGGGCCACCAGGCCTTATGTGCGGGCGCGCTGCCAGGCTCTGTGCATGGGTGTGCCACCAGGCCCTGCAAGCCATGCAGCAAGATGATGATGTAACAGGAGAGTGACACAAGGGAGAGCCATGATGAGATGCACTGGAAAACCAGGAACTAAGGTGGCACAGGCGGTAGTAGGACGACTCTCTCCCATATCAGAGGTTCCGAGGATCAAATCCCAGCGAAGACAGGAGAAGGATGAGAAGAGAGGGCAGGAAATGGACACAGAGAGTTGCCCAGCAAATGGACACAGAAACAGCAAAAATGGGGGGTGGGGATAAAAATGGATAAAAGTAAATTTAAAAATCCTTAAAAAATGTATAGGGGAAGAAGATTTGGACTATAGTTAGTAGTAATACTTTGACAATGCTCTTTCATGATTTGTTAACAAATGTTTCCCAACAATGCTGGATGTTTTTTTTTTTTTTTTGGGGGGGGGGGGATGTGTGGGAGTGCTGTATGATGTTATGCATGTTTGTTTTGTAAGATTATGATGTTTACTGAACACTTATAGCTTGTGTATGTTCATATATGAATGATATACTTCAATAAATTGTTTAAAAGTAAAAAATAAAAAAATAATAAAAATAAAAAATAAAAGTTGCAAGAGAAAAGCAAAGCATCACATACAAGGGAACCTCAATAAGATTGGTGCCAACCTCTCATCAGAAACCATGGAGGTGAGAAGAAAGTGGTATGATATATTTAAGGTACTGAAAGAGAAAAGCTGCCAGCCAAGAATTCTATATCTGGCAAAACTATCCTTCAAAAATGAGGGTGAGTTTGAAGCCTTTACAGACAAACAAAAGCTGAGACAGTATGCTACCAAAAGATCAGAATTACAAAAGATTTTAAAGAATGTGCTGCAGCTTGAAAGGGAAAAAACAAAGGTGGACTTGGAGAAGAATGTAGAAATGAAAATTATTATGAAGCAAAAATTAAAGGGTAAAAAGATAAACAGTACTAAGATATGACAATGGAAAGCCAAAGGATAAAATGATGAAGTAAGTAATGCCTTTACAAAAATAACATTGAATGTTAATGGCTTGAACCCCCCAATCAAAAGACATAGACTGATAGAATGGATTTAAAATATGAGCCATCTATATGCTGTCTACAAGAGACTGACCTCAGAAATAAGGACACAATCAGGTTGAAAGTGAAAGTTTGGAAAAAGGTATTCCACACATTTTGGAAACCACATATCTGATAAGGGTTTGATTTCCATTCTATATAAAGATAGCATACAACTCAACAATATAAGAGCAAGCAATCCAATTTTAAAAAGGGCAAATGAATGAAATAGACATTTCTCCAAAGAGGAAATACAAATGGACAAAACCCACATGAAAAAAATGTCCCATATGAGTAGCTTAGGGAAATGCAAATCTAAATGACAATGAGATATCATCTGACCCCACATAAATGGCCATTATTAAAAAAACAGAAAACAATAAGTGCTGGAGAGGATGTGGAGAAATACGAACACTCCTTCACTGTTGGTGGGATTGTAAACTGTGGAAGACAATTTAGCCATTCCTCGGGAAGCTAAATATAGAACTGCCATACAATCCAGCAATTCCTCTACTAGGAATATATCCAGAAGAATTGAAAACTGTGACACGAACAGACATCTAACTGCACACCAATGTTCATAGTGGCATTATTCACAATTGCCAAAAGATGGAAACAACCCAAGTGTCCATCAACCAATGAATACATAAACAATTTGTGGTATATATATGATGGAATACTATGCTGCAGTAAGAAGAAATGAAATTAGAACATATATGTTAACATGGATGAATCTTGAAGACATTATGCTAAGTGATGTAAGGCAGATACAAAAGGACAAATATTGCATGGTCTCACTAATATGAACTAAATATGAAGAATAAACACATAGAGATAAAACCTGCAGTATAG
The DNA here is from genome assembly GCA_004027955.1 of Chaetophractus vellerosus. Lineage (NCBI taxonomy): Eukaryota > Metazoa > Chordata > Mammalia > Cingulata > Chlamyphoridae > Chaetophractus > Chaetophractus vellerosus. Next base: position 16,093 of record PVKH010007648.1, on the reverse strand, counting down.
GTTAATAGGAGATAAAAGGAGGGCTGAGAAGGACTACTGTGGCTTAATGTATGTCGAAGTTTTAATTAACTTTACTGTAAAAGTGTGGAAATGGATAGAGTTGATGGTAACACATTATAGTGAATAGCAACTGGTTTATAAATGGATTGTGGCTGAAAAGGGTAGTCTAGGAATCGAAATGTCAACTGAAAGAAAGCTATGTAGGGACTGAATAATACAGTGAACCCAGAGGTGGATGTGAATTGTGGCTGATGGTACAGATACAAGAGTATGCTTCTGTGAACTAGAACAGATATACATCACTATTGCTGGGTGGTGGGAATTAGAGAAGCATGGAAACAATACAATTGGTGTGACCTATGGACTATGGTTAACAGTAATACTGTAATATTCTTGCATCAATGCCAAAGATGTACTATGTTGATAATGGGGGATAAGGAAAAAGTGTGCCAAATGTATGCTATGGACAATGGTTGATGGTAATAGTCTGATGATATTATCTCATCATCTGTAATAAATATTCCACCATGGTGTGGTGTGTTGGTGAAGGGGTGCTGTATTGGAATTCTACACATGTGCATGATTGTTTTGTAAGTTCACAACCTCTATAATCAAAATATATTTAAAAAATAATAGGATGGGTTGGGGGAAAATACATCAAATGTAAGTTATGGACTATAGTTAGTAGTAATATTTTGATGATGCTCTTGCATAGTTTGTAACAAATGTTTCACAACAATGCAAGGTGTTGGTGGTGGGGACCCCTGTATGATATTATACACGTTTATTTTGTAGGTTCACAACTTTTACTATACAATTATTGTTTATGTATGTTCATGTATGAATGATATAATTCAGTAATATAAATAATAATAATAATAACAAAGATATGCCATGTAAATAGTAACCAAAAAAGATCTGGAGTAGTGATATAATATCAAACAAAATTAATTTTAAATGCAAATCTCTTATAAGGGATGAAGAAGATCATTCTATATTAATAAAAGGGAGAATTCACCAATAAGAAATAACTATAATAAATATTTATGCACCTAACCTGGGTACCCCAAAATACATGAGGAACACAATAGCAGGATTAAAGGGAGAAATTAATGTCTCTACAATAATAGTCGGAGACTTCAATACACTACTCTCAGTATTGGATAGAATATCTGTACAGAGGATAAAGAGCTTGAATAATTTGATAAGTGAAATAGACCTAACAGACATTATAGAGCATTATACCCAAAACAGCAGGTTATACATTCTTTACAAGCGCCCATGGATCCTTCTCAAAGATAGCCCATATGTTGGGTTACAAGAGCACTCAAATTAAAAAACATTGAAATTACACAAAACACTTTCTCAGATCATAACAGAATGAAACTGGAAATCAATAATGGGTGGGAAGAGAAAATTCATAAGTATATGGAGATTAAACAACACACTTTAAATAATCAGTGGGTCAAAGAAGAAATTGCAAGAAAATTCAGTAAATATCTTGAAACAAATGAAAATGAGACCATAACACAAAACCTATGGGAGGGACGCAGATGTGTCTCAAGAAGTTGGGTGCCCACCTACCACTGGGAGGTCCCGGGTTCAGTTCCTGGTGCCTTCTAAAGAAGTCGAGCAATATGGCAAGCTGACGCGAAGGGCCGCTGCAGCAAGCTGATGCAACAAGATGACGCAATGTGGAGACACAATGAGGAAACACAATGAGAGACACAACAAGCAGGGAGCGGATGTGGCTCAAACAATTAGGCGCCACCCTCCTACATGGGAGGTTCTGGGTTCAGTTTCCGGTGCCTCCTAAAAAGATGACGAGTAGATACGAAGCACACAATGAACAGATATAGAGAGCAGACAGTGAGTGCAAACAATGAGGGGAGGGTGGAGAAATCAATAAATAAAATAAATCTTTGAAAAAAAAAACTTAAGGGATACTGCAAAGGCAGTGCTGAGAGGGAAATATATAGCACTCAGTGCTTACATTAAAAAAGAAGAAAGAGCTAAAATTGAAGATCTAAACTGCACACCTGGAGGAACTAGAAAAAAGAACAGCATACTAATCTCAAACCTAGCCAAAGGAAAGAAATAGTAAAGGTCAGAGTAGAAATATATTAAATTGAGAAACAAAAACAAACAAACAAACAAACAAAACCAATTGTATCAACAAAACCAAAAGTTGGTTTTGTTTGTCAACAAAAATCAACAAACTCTTAGCTAGACTGACAAAGAAAAAAAGAGAGAAGACACAAATCCTTAAAATCAGAAATGAGAGGAGGACATTACCACTGACCCTGCAGAAATAAGAGAGATCATAAGAGGATACTATGAACAGCTGTATGCCAAAAAACTACACAACATAGATGAGATGGACAAATTCCTAGAAACACATGAACAACCTACACTGACCCTGGAAGAAATAGAAGACCTCATCAAACCAATCACAAGTGAAGAGATTGAAACAGTCATCTAAATCTCCCAAGGATGAAAAGCCCAGGAGCTAATGGCTGTAAAATGATACAGCCACTTTAGTGAAGCCTATCAATCATTCAAAGATGATCTAATACCAGTCTTTCTCAAGTTCTTCTTAAAAATTGAATGGGAAAGAATGCTACCAAACTCATTTTATGAAGCCAACATCACCCTAATACAAAAACCAGATAAAGATACTACGAAAAAAGAAAATCACTGTAGCCGTTTGATGTAATTATGAATTCCAAAAATCGATATTGAATCATGCTTGTAAACTGATCTGTTAATCTGGGCATGATTAAGTTATGATTAGGGCGTTGAGTGGGCATTGTGCCCCACCTCTTGGTGGGTGGGGGAATCGAATATAAAAGGCAAGGCTAAAGACAGAAGGAGCAGATTTGAGAAGCAGATTTTCAAGAAGCAGTTCTGATGTTGGAGAGGATGCCCCAGGAGAAGAGAAGTGAGCCGTTCACCTGATAATCTATAGCTGACCTTGTGGAGGAAGTGGAAGAGCTAAGCCCAGAGAGAAACACAGCCCTGGGAAGAGAGGAACCCAAGAAGCCTGAACCCTGGCAAACATCGGCAGCTGTCTTGCTCCAACACGTGGCAATGGACTTTGGTGAGGGAAGAAACTTATGCTTTGTGGCCTGGTAACTGTAAGCTTCTATCCCAAATATAAAAACCAACCAATTATTGGTATATTTGCAAAGGCACTCTTTGACTGACTAATACAATTACATACCAATATCTCTTATGAATATAGATGAAAAAATCCTCAACAAAATACTTGCAAACCAAATCCAAAAACACATTAAAAGAATTATACGGGAGCAGATATAGCTCAAGTGATTGAGTACCTGCTTCCCATGTACGATGTCCTGGGTTTGATCCCCAGTACCTCCTAAAAACAAAACAAACAAACAAAAACGAAGAAACCAGCACTCTCATTGGGGAATGGATGTAGCTCAGGGGTTGACTGCCTCCTTCCTACATACAAGTTTCCTGGGTTCAATCTTCAGTACTTCCTAATATAAATAAATAAGTAAATAATAAAATAATTATACATTACAATCAAGTGGATTTTATCCCAAGTATGCAAGGTTTTTTTTAAAAAGGCACCCAAATAGGAAAAGAAGTAAAACTTTCACTATTCACTGATGATATGATCCTATATCTAGAAAATCCTGGAAAATCCACAACAAAGCTACTATAACTAAAAAGTTCAACAAAGTGATGAGATACATTTAATACACAAAAATCAATAGTGTTTCTATACACTACTGATGAGCAATCTGAAGAGGAAATCAGAAAAAAGTCCATATATAATAGCAACTGAAAGAATCAAATATTTAGGAATAAAGTTAATCTAGGACATAAAGGACCTGTATTCAGAAAACTAGAAAACATTGCTAAAAGAAACCTAAGAAGACTTAAATAAATGGAAGGACATTACATATTCATGGACTGGGGGACTAAATATAGTTAAGATGTCAATTCTTCTCAAACTGATTTACAGATTCAACTCAATCCCAATAAAAAGCCCAATAGTCTTTTTTGCAGAAATGGAAAAGTCAATTTTATTTGGAAAGGTAAGGGGTCCTGAATAGCCAAAAATTTCTTTAAAAAGAATAAAGTTGAAAGACTCACTTCCTGGCTTTAAAGCATATTATTAGCTAAAGTGGTAAAACAGCATGGTACTGGCATAAAGACAGACAGATTGACCAATAGAACCCAATTGAGAACTCAGAAATAGACTCTCACATCTATGGTCAAGTGATTTTGGACAAGGCCATCAAGCCCTCCCAGGTGGGCCAGAACAGTTTCTGCAACAAATGCTGTTGGGAGAACTGGATATCCAGATCCAAAAGAAAGTAAGAGGACCCATTTCTCACACCTTATACAAAAAATAACTCAAAATGCATCAAGGACCTAAATATAAAAGTGACAACCATAAAGCCTCTAGAAGAAATAAAGGGAAACATCTTCAAAATCTTGTGGTAAGCAGTAGTTTCTTAAACCTTACACCCAAGCATGCACAACAAAAGAAAAAACAGATAAATGGGACCTCCTCAAAATTGAACACTTGCATCTCAAAAAACTTTGTCAAAAGAGTGAAAAGGCAGCCAACTTAGTGGGAGAAAATATTTGGTAATCATGTATCCAATAATGGTTTAATATCCATCATATATAAAGAGATACTACAACTCAACAATAAAAAGACAAACTACCCAATTAAAAAATTGGCAAAAGACTTGAATAGGCAACTATCCAGAAAAGAAATATAAATGGCATAAAAACACATGAAAAAATGCTCACCATACTAGTGATTAGGGAAATGCAAATCAAAGCTGCCATGAGATATCATTTCACACCTGTCTGAATGGCCAGTATTAAAAAGTCAGAAAAATACAAGTGCTGGAAATGATGTGGAGAGATAGGAACATTTATTCACTGTTGGTGGGAATATAGAATGGTACAGCCACTGTGGAGCACTGTTTGGCAGTTCCTAAAGAAGTTGAATATAGACTTGCCATGTGACCTGACAATTCCACTACTAGGTATATACCAAGAAGGTCTGAGAGCAGTGACACTAACAGACATCTGCACACCAATGTTCTTAGCAGTGTTATTCACAATTGCCAAAATATGGAAACAACAACCAATGAATGGATAAACAAACTGTGGTGCATACACCTGACGGACTATTATGCAGTGGTGAGAAGAAATGAAGTCATAAAGCATATGACAACATGGATGACCCTGGAGGACATTATGTTGAGTGAAGCAAGCCAGACAAAAAAGGACAAATACTATATGATTGTGCTATTATGAATTAAATATATTGTGTAATCTCGAGGAGTTAATAATTAGAATATAGGTCATCAGAAAATAGAATGCAGGTGGAGAATGGAAAACTGAGGGTTAATCCGTGCAGAACTGGTAAAAAAAGGGTGTTTGTAAATCTTTGGAATTAATAGAAATGGTGAGAGCACATCATGGCGTTTGTGAGTAGCAGAGCTATTATATGGGTATGACAGTGGTTGAAAGGGAACGTCTAAGGAAATGTATATTGCTAGAAGGAAAACTAAAACATCCAACATGGGACTGTGTAATATAGTGAAACCTCATGTGAAAATACGAATATGGGTAATATTGTATATATAAGACTGTTTTTACAAAATATAAACACAAACTAGAGATATGGAAACAGAATATTAGTTATGTATGGCAGGGGAAGCATAGATTGAGGTAATGAGGTATTTTTGGTGTTTATTATTATTATTATTAGCATAATAAAAATGCTCTAATAATGACTAAAGTGGTGAATGCACAACTATATGATTATACCAAATACCATTGATTGTACACTTTGGATGGATATATGCTTTATTAATATGTATCAATAAAATTGATTTGTTAAAAAATATTTATACAGTGCCTATTCTGTGCTAGGCACTGAGGATACAGCAGTGAACAAAGTCGACACTCATGGAGCTTCCATACTATTAGGGGAGATACAAATAAACAATATGTTAAAGGTATAGTGGGTATGATTATGATAGATGCTAAAGAGAAAAGCAAAGCAGTGAAGTAACATAGGGAGTGTTTTATGGAGTTGAAATTGTAGATAGGATGATGAGGGCAGGTCTCACTGCAAATGCAAGACCTGAAGGAAGGCAAGGAATGAGCCAGGCAGCCAAGGAGAGATGGTCTAGGCAGAGAGAAGCGGTAAGTGCAAAAACGCTCGATGGTCAACAAACCCTATAACGTCCTCAAATTTATAGTCATCTTATTATAGATTTGCTCTTAAATGTAAATAGACCAATAAACTAAAAACATTTGAGAAAAGCCTCTAAAACAAAAGAGAAACCAAAACAAACAGGTAAAATGGAATTCTGAGGAATCAGACACAATGCAGGGAGCAAAAGAAAACTAAAAAACAAAATGAATTAAAAAACTCTTAACCTCATGGAGATGAAAGAAGATATTTTAAATAATGTTCAGAGAAGAAAAATGGAACCATTATTTTGGTCTTTGGCTTAGAGGCTGATAGTTGACAACCAAAATATGTTTTTACATTTTTCTTTGCAGAAGAACCTACAATTTTTAGCTAGGCACGTGGTCACTCCAAAAAATGCTACATTGCTCAGCCTCACTTAGAGCTACATGTGGCCAAGACACTATGTTTTGTAGGTAGAAAGGTCCTTGAGATTTCCAGGAAATGTCCTTAAAAGGTAGTAGGTAGGCATGCCCTCCTTTGCTTCTTCCTCCTCCTGCTGGCTGATATGCAAGCATGAAGGCTGCAGCTCTCACATCTTGGACAATATGTGGCAGAAGCCACATATTGAGGATAATTGACTAACCAAAGAGGAGGAGGAGACTTGGTATCTGATCATGGAATCATGCTACCATTCCTGGACTACTTACCTCCAGATTTTGGTTACATAAATCAACTTTTGTCATATTTAAATTCCTGTTGCTGTGGATTTTCAGTTGCTTGGAGCCAAAGGTTATTCTAACTAATAAACCTTGGATGTCTGAAAATATCTTTTTTCTGCCATTTGACTGACAGTTTGTCTTGTCCTAATCTTAGGTTGGAATTCTCTCAGGATTTTGAAAACATTGTTCCACTGCTTTCCAGCTGTATTAGTCAAAGGGGTGCTGATGCTAAATACCAGAAATAGGTTGGTTTTTATAAAGGGTATTTATTTGGGGTAGAAGTTTACAGTTACCAGGCCATAAGGCACAAGTTACCTCCCTCACCAAAGTTTATTGCCACGTGTTGAAGCAAGATGGCTGCGACCTCTGCAGGGTTCAGGCTTCCTGGGTTCCTCTCTTCCCAGGGCTTGCCACTCTCCAGGGTCAGGCTTGCCTCCCTCCACAAGACCAGCTGTAGACTATCAGGCGAATGGCTCATCTCATTTCCCAGGGCCTTCTCTCCTTCCTCATGACCAAGCTCCTCTGTGTGCTTACTTCCCCGGGCTCCAGCATCAAAACTCAGCATCAGAGCTCCAACTCTGTCCTTTGCCCTGTCTTTTTATCTGAGTCTCAACGCCCTACTGACATGGCCCAATCAAAGCCCTAATCATAATTTAATCACGCCCAGAGGAACAGATCAGTTTACAAGCATAATCCAATATCTATTTTTGGAATTCATAAATAATGCCAAACTGCTACACCAGCTTCCAGGATTGCTGTTGGGAATTCTCATATCATTATGAATCTAGATTCCATGCATGTGGATTTTCTCCCTTTCTAAAAACTTTTAGGGTCTTCTCTTTATCCTTGGTGGTCTGAAATTTCATTCTAATATGCTTCAGTGTGAGTTTTTTTCATTTACCATGCTAGGTACATGGTGAACTCTTTCAATCTGGAAACACATGTTCTTTGCTTTGGGGAAACTTAGAAAGCAACTGAAGGATGTGTTCTGCTAAAATGAGAGCTATTTTGTAGAATGTTCCTCAATTTGTGTTTTATGCTTTCTCATGATTGGAATGAGGTTATGCACGTTTAGCAAAAACAGCACAAATATGATAGTGTCCTTTCAGTGCATCTTATCAAGGGATTCATGGTATTGATATGTCTTATTATTGGTGATGTTTACCTTGATCACTTGGTTAAGTTGGGGTCTGTGGGATTTTGCTGCTATAAAGTTACTATCTTTCCCTTCGTAGATAATAAGTATTTTGGTGGTAGTTACTTAGAGACTATGTAAATTCTGTTTCTCCTCAAACATCCCCCCATTTTCATATCAATTGGATCTTGCCTGCAGCAACAATTACTGTGGTGCTCTAGATCCCTCTTTTTTTCTATATTTATTACATTGAATTTTACTATAAGGAAGAGCTGTCCTTTGCTCCCTATTTATGTTTTTTTTCCCCCAATCATTCACAGGCATGCCATATTTTATTGCACTTGGCTTTGTTACACTCTGCAGATATTGTGTTTTTCACAAATTGGAGGTTTGTGGCAAGCCTGTGTTGAGCAAGTCTATCAGTGCCATTTTTCCAACAGCATATACTCACTTCGGGTCTCTGTGTCACATTTTAATTAAGGTATATATGTTGGTTTTTTAAAAATGTAATGCTATTGCACACTTAATAGACTACAGTATAGTGTAATTTTATATGCACTGGGAAACAAAAAAATTCGTGTGACTCACTTTATTGTGATATTCACTTTATTGCAGTGGTCTGGAACTAAACATGTAGTATCTCTGAGGTATGCCTGTATTTACATTGGTAGGAAAAGGATGATATTTATTTTATCTCTAGGCTATAATCCAATGTTGTCATTATTCATTTTGTATCTCAGATTGTTCCCACGTTGGCCATTCGTTTGTTTTTGTCTTCTTTCAACAAGCCCCCACTTTTTTTTTTTTTTTTTGGAGGATTTCATTATTTTCTGGCATCACAAAATATTCCCGGCTCATCTTACATTTTCCCCACCCTGCCCTGGAAACAACCACTTCTTCAAGGACTTCTGGTTCCTTTTATTGAAGAATAGTGTTTAGAAATCAAGATCTGAGTGCTAGCTGTGCTCATTACTTCTGGAATGTCATTGCTTCTAGATCCTCTCATTTGGCAGAGCTAGTAACCATATGCATTTATACTAATTCATGCATACACACATATTTATATTTCTGTATCTATCTGTATATATATTAGAAACTGTGAATTTTACTGAAATCTCTGATTCCAATTCAGTGGTTCATTTCAGCCTTCCCCTTTCCTTATTTACAAATTCTTTCTCCAATAATGAAAACTTGGATTTTATTATCTACAATAGATTTATTTATTTATTCATTTATGGTATACATCTAAAGTGTTTGCTAACCATACCCCTGTGTGAACCTCTTTTGCCAACTAGATTCTGTCATTGATGTACAGGTTTATGTTTGTTTGTTGTGTTTGATAATACAGTATCTAGCTAAGATACTGTTTCTTAGGTTAATTCCCCCACTCCCTTCAGTATGGTTATGTTATTCATTTGTAAGACATTTAGGTTCATTTGATAGTGTTTGTATTCTTATTGGAGTCCCCCCCCCCCATCTTGCTTGATTTTCATTGTTTATATCTTGGCTATGTGAAGGGTGTGTGTGGAAGGTGCAGCCTGCCTTTCCCTATTACCCCCAAATAAACCCTGTGCTCAGTACTAGATTTGTTAGCCTGGATCCTGAGATGGGATGACAAATATGGGCTGAATCCTTTCTTGGGAGTGCCTGGAGATAAACTTATCCCTTAGCAAATAGAGGCCTGCCAGCACATTCCCTCCCCTTTTCCACTGGAGACTGCTTGGCTAGGTGTATGCGTTTTATGGCACCTGGCTCACCCCTGCTACTATATCTGTCCCTGGCAGAGAGCATGGTGTCCCTTACCCACAGCACACAAAGAGAGGGGTACATGTAGACTATCTCCCTGCACCTCCCTGACCATCTCCCTGTCAGCTGCAGAGGAGTGAAGCTCCCACTGGCCTTGGGGGATTGACACCCATTAGTGAATCTGACCTTGCTTTGACTCTTCTCTGTATAAGTAAAAGTTGCTCCATCCAGTACCTGTGTAAGTTATGTCTTTCTTGGCAACTGCAACACCTGTATTGGAGTGAGTTGACATTTCTTTGCTATCTTCCTTGAGGTAGGTAGGACTCCTCTTCTGGCAATACTAATAGCCATCTTTTTCCTGACAGTTTGCAAAAACATTACTATGGTTCTAAGAGTCAGAGCTGTAGAAAAGATATATTCAGAGAAGTATGATTCCTTCTTCAGTTCTAGCAGCCCATTCCCATATCCCCCATTTTCTTATTCCTTTCCACCTGCCCCTATAGGTAACCAATCTCTTTAGTTTCTGGTTTTTCCTTTCTTTATGAACAACTGAGCAGATACCTATATATTTCCTCATATCTCCTTCTTTATTTCATGAAAGGTAACATACTATAGATATACTTTTGAACTTTGCTTTTTCCCCCTTAATGTTATGTCCTGGAAGTCATTCCATATCAGTTCCTCATTCTTTTTTATAGCTGCATAGTACTCCATTGTGTGGCTATTCCATAGTTTTTATTCAACCACATTTATATGTATGGACGTTGAAGTGTTTTCCCAATTCTTTGCAGTTACAAATAATGCCACAATGAATAAAGTTGCACATATGCATTTTTGTATCCTTGGGGGTGTATATTGAGAGTAAATCCCTAGAAGTGCAAATCACCTCATAGGAAATGTTTAAACACATCAGATACTCTAGAAACTTTGCTTTTTTCCCCTTGGATTCATTCTTCCTGGAGCCCTCCATCTTCCTGCTCCAATTTGGACTTATATTTCTCTCATCATGTTTATTTTTCTCTAACTCTTTGTGCATATTCAGCATATTGATAACAGCTTTTTTATGGGCTTGTCTGCTAATTTCATCCTGTCATGTCTGATTCTATGTGTTTTGAGTGATATTTCTCTTGGTTATAGATCACATTTTCCTGTTTCTTTGCAGGACTAGTAACTTTTTTATTGGATGCTGATTTGTGAATTTTATGTTATTGGAAGTTGTATTTTATTTTCTTCTTCAAGAGTATTGAAATTTGTTCTGGCAGTTAAGTTACTTGAGGGTCAGTTTGAGATTTTAAAGATTTTAGGGCAAGTCTAGAGTATCCTTTATTCTAGACCTGGTTTACCCTCACTGTTAAGCCATGACCTTACCACAGAAAGCTGAATATTCAGCAAAGTCCCTCTGCTTGCTGGTAGACAATATGCTTACTGATGCTTACTGGCAGTACTTTTGGAAATTGTTTGGTTTACAGTTCCACAGAAGTAGTTCTTTTCCCAGCCTTGTAGGTTTATATCTTTTACACATGCACAGATAATAATTCAGCCAATTATTCAAGGGGACCTCTATGAAGATTTCTGAAGTTCTTTCTCTGCATTGCTTCTCCTTTCATGTACTCTACCCTGTGCATTCTAGTCACCTCAGCTCTGATCCACGCCTCCTCACCTCAGTGGTAATGTCAGGCTCTTTTGAAGCTGTGTCTCTGTGCTGCACTTCAGAAATTGCCTCCAAGTAGAAATCCAGGATGGTCATAAGCTCACTTTCTTTGTTTCTCTTCCTGTGCTGCCTGTTTACCATTTCCTAAAAACACTTGTTCCATATTTTTTAATGATTTAAGCCCATAAAATGTCTTCACAATAACAATTAGGCCAGTGCTTGCCTATCCAAATTACCAGGTACCTTACCTGGCCAAGTTGACAGGTCTACCCCTTATCAACTTAGCAGCCTACACATCATCTTAAGCCATACAAAATCTCTAAATAAAAACAATAACAAATTTCCCCCTAACAATAAGCAATATACTCTTAAACAACCAATGGGTCAAAGAAGAAATCACAAGGAACATTAAGAAATATCATTAGATGAATGAAAATGAGAATACTACATACCAAAATTTATGGAATGAAGCAAAGGCAGTGTTCTGAGAGAAATTTATAGCTCTAAATATATGCATTAAAAAAGATGAAAGATCTCAAATCAGTAATCTAACCTCATACCTGGAGTAATTAGAAAACGAAGAGTAAACTAAAACCAAAGTGAGCAGAAGGAAGGAAATAATAAAGATTAGAGTAGAGATAAATGAATTAGAGAATAGAAAAACAATTGAAAGAATTGATGAGACCAAAAGTTGATTCTTTGAAAAGATCGATAAAATTGAAAAACCTTTAACATAACTGACAAAATAAGAGAGAAAGTGCAAATAAATAAAATCAGAAAAGAAAAGGGGAACATTACTGCCAGCCTCACAGAAATAAAAATAATTATAAGAGGATACTACAAACAACTGTATGCCAACAAATTAGATATGAAATGGACAAATTCCTAGAAACAAACTATATACACTGTAAAAAGAAATAGAAAATCCCAATAGACCAATAACAAGAATCAGTATCAAAAACCTCCCAATGAAGAAAAGTCCAGGACCAGAAAGCTTCATTTTACCAATCACTCCAGGAAAAATTAACACCAGTCCTGCTCAAACTCTTCCAAAAAATTGAAGAGGAGGAAAGACTTCTGAATTCGTTTAATGAGGCCATCCTCACCCTAATACCAAAGCCAGATAAAGATATCACAAGAAAAGAAAATTACAGACCAATATCCTTTATGAATATAGATGCAAAAATCCTCAACAAAAGGCTAGCAAAACAAATCCAACTGCTCATTAAAAAGTTTATACAGCACAACCTATTCTCAAAGGTGTAGGAAATAGATCAGGTAGACAGACAGACAGACAGACAGACAGAGAGATGGATAAATAGAATGATACGGCAAATGTGGCAAAACGTTAAACTTTGGTAGTTCTGGATATCTGGATTAGGGGCATGTTGGAGTACTCTGTATGTGCTTTGTATTATTTTTACAATTGTCCTGTAAGTTTGATATTTCAAAGTATCAAAAAGCTTTTTTTTTTTAAGTTTAAAAAGTAAAAAAAAAAAAAAAAAGCAAAAATAAAAAGCAATTCACCTACATACTCTATTGCCTTGAGCCCAAAGTCCCCTCAGACTGGTTCCTTCTGTGCTAAGTAAAGAAAGTGGAAACTCATGATCCGCTGGAAGTCTTTGTAATATTTCTTTTAACTTTATGGGGTACAGAGAGTTTAAGTAACTTGTATTCATTTATACAGCAAGTAAATGTTGCAGCCAGTATTCAAATCATGGTCCCCTAATCCAAGTAAAACCAGGAAGCCTGAGAGAATTCAGGGACAAAACTGGCTCATCTTGACAATTTCCTAAAAACCTTGTGCTTTTGGTTTGAAACTGGCATGGGGGCCAGCAAATAAAACTCAGAGCTTGCCAAATGTAAGAAACATAATAACAGAGTCCTGAATAAAGGTGGGTCCCCAAATGACTATACCTCAATATAAAACTTAGTCAGAAATAAACTTTGTCATCCAGATAGGCACTGCAAACTGGGATGCAGGCATTCAACTGCTGGGCTACACCCGCTCCCCTCCTTTCTTTCTTTTTTTTTCTTTATTAGAGAAGTTGTGGATTTACACAGCAAACATGCATAAAATACAGAATTCTCATGTACCATCCTATTATTAACAGCTTGCCTCGGTATGGAACACTGGTTACAACTGATGATAGTGCAGTTTTATAATTGTACTATTAACTATAGTATATGTTTTAATTTAGTGTTTGCTGTGTAGTGTAGTTCCATGGATTTTTAAAAAATTATTCTGTTACCATGTACACAATCTAACATTTCCTTTTTTAATCACATTCAGATATATATTTCAGTGCTATTAATCATGTTCACAATGTTGTGCAACCATCACCACCATCTATTACCAAAACATTTCCATCATTACTAATAGGAAACCTGTACACTTAAAATCTTAACTTCCCATTCCCTATCCCCACCCCATCCCCTATTAACCTAGATTCCAGATTCTGACTCTAGGAGTTTGCTTATTCAAATTATTTCAGTGGGTGAAATCATATAAATTTGTCCCTTTGGCTTATTTCACTCAACATGGTGTCTTCAAGTCCATCCATGTTGTTGCATGTATCAGGACTTTCTTCCTTTTCACCATCAGGAATGTTTTAACCTGATAATTACAAGCCAGTCTTCCTGAAGGGTTGTGGCAAAAGCATGCTACATGTAGAAATCTAAAAAAATTTAAGTAGATAATTTAATTTGAACTTGGACACACCCTCAGGAGAATCATTCAGACAAAAAGTTATCAATTTAGCCTGGGGCGCTGGTGGGGCTGGGAGGACTAACAGTCCCAGATTCTGCAGCATGCTCCAACCAATAAAAACCTGAGTCCCACACTCCCCACACAACTCTACAGCCTGCTGACCGGACCTTGCCAAGTCATCTAAACTCTGGATCTCAGTTGCCTATCATCCTGTTTTCCCACCTACCCTTCCACTGGAAAACTTGAAAAGTGCTTTTGATTCACTTCCTAGTCATGGTGAAAATCTTCTTAGCTGTATTTTAAAAGTTTACATACATTTGAAATATTTTGCAATGAAGAATTCTGTGAAATTAAGAAAAACACATTTATTCCCTCAAATTGATGCAGTATGTAATAAAAATAACTACTTGTATTTTTAAAAATCCAACATAAATCGACTATGTCAATTTTGTTTAACTGTTCCGGTATTTCACATTTTGAGTGAAAGAATATGTGATTTACTATTCCTTTTAATAATACCGGAAAATTTAATATAAAAATATTATTGTGCATTATAATATTACTTCCCAGGGATATCCAAGTGTTTTCAATTATTTTTTAGAATTTTTAGTTGAAATAGGAACAAGGTCTAAGGGATTGAAAGTTTTTAATATACAAAATAAAACGTTCCATGTTGCCGGCCATGGGAACCTCGGCAGGGGCCGGGCCAGCACTAGGGGCTTCTGGACTGGGGTTGTCCGCTTACCCATCCCACATCCCTGGGAATCGACAATATTGACACGGCCGGGTCTGGTGCCACCTCATCTAGGGGTAGGTTCGCGAATGGCCTGGGCACCGAGAGTAGCCCACGTGCTCGGACCCCGACTGAGCACACGTAAGTTCGGGGGCTCGGCAGGGAGGGTATCGCCTGCCTTCGCTCCATGGCGGCGGGACTGCCGGTGGGAGTACGGGTGCCAGGTCCGCTGCGCCTCACGGGCTTCAGGTCGGACCTTTATAGCTGGGCACCCTGAAGGTCAAGGTGGTTGAGAAAGAAAGCTGCACTTCTCTCATCCCACCCTGACTTGAAAACTACAGCCTACACTTCTAATTCATTCACTTATAAAGAAATATTTCTGGAACAGCTGCCCCACAGTTGGGTTATCCAACAGGTTAATAAGACCAAGTTGTACACTGTGTTTTCAATAGGCCTGGGAGTCAGAGAAACTGAAAATCAGCAGTAAATTCGGAGCAAGGCATTATATTTCACTGGGCTCATCTCTAGGAGATGGAGCCTGAGTTACTCACCTTCTTCCATTGCCACTTGGATGGTGTTTTGCCTTTCCAGCCTCATCCTATATAACCTCATAGTCACCAAAATACATTAATTAGGTTTGCATTTCCTCATTGCATTGTCTTGAGGACAGAATGATGCCAAAGAAAACAAGCATGGGGGCCGGCTCGATAGCCCAGTGGATAGGGCACCGGCATACCACATGGGAGGCCCCGGGTTCGGTTCCCGGGGACCTCTCCTAGCGGGCAGACTGCCTTGAGAATGGCAAGCCGCCATGGGCGGGCCAGAGCCACCGTGGGCAGGGCAAAAAACTGCCACGGACAGGGCAAAAGCTGCCACGGGCAGGGCAGGTAGCCCGCGAATGGAGCGCAGCCAGCCACCCGTGAACTGAAAGCCAGCCATGAATGGCAGCAGAAGCAGCCCACAAGCGGGGAAAGCTGCGCCTGCGCAGTGACCAGTCTCGGTGCGTTGTCGCAGCAGGGGGGATGGGGAGATATGTAATAAAATAAATAAATCTTAAAAAAAAAAAAAAAGAAAGAAAACAAGCATGTAGGGAATGGGAAGGAAGAGAGTTCTCTGTAAGAAGGTGAAGGTGGAGGCAGCCTGGTATGCCTTCCACTTTAAAGATTTATTTATTTTATTACATATCTCCCCTTCCCC
>PVKH010007647.1:0-20061 GCA_004027955.1 Chaetophractus vellerosus | reverse complement strand
GTGTGAAAATACAACTCTTGCTCAGTAGCTTGATGTGCTAGATGTGCTAATAATGTGTTGTGTTTCTTTAGCAGTGGGATATTTTGATAATGCTTATTTGCAATAGTCACTGTGAATCTGCTCTGGATGGAGGCACACATTAACTGCTAACTGGCAGCAAATTGCATGAAATCTCATCTAGTATGTCTTCTTTTCTGTGTTTTCTTTCCTTTTCCTGTACTTGCTACTTTGCCTGTTATTAATAGGATCAACTTATATGTACAACGAGTCGTGCCTGTACCATGATGTCAGCTCCTATCTTCATTTTACTGCAACTTTTCATGTGGTGTGGATGGTCAGTCACTTTTTCTAATTTTTCTTTGTTTTTTTTTTTTTTTGTGCATTCAAGTTTTACAAAATAATCCATAACCCCAAAGCCAAAATATTAAATATTCTGAAGCCCAGTGCAAATATTATTTTGTACTTGGCTGATTTCAAATGGTGCATAAATTTCTAATCTTAAGCAGAAAATGCTGTTTTCCTATATTTACTTAAAAAATCATTAATTGGTCATAAGGTTTTGTATAAAGATTAAGTTAATGCCTAGAATACATACATACATACATACATACATACATATATATATATATATATATATATATATATATCTCATGATATCTTTTACTAAACAGAAATACTAGAAGGACAATTACTAGAGCTGATCATTTCCATTTACTTTCAAAATTTAGTAATGTAAAATTAATGAACCATTTCCAATTTATCAAGCATTACTAAGGACTTCTAAGTTAACCATTCTGATTTTTCTTCTTATCTTTCTTTCTTTTTTTCTTTTTTGTTTTTTTTGGTAACAAATCTGGTTTAAACAACTTTGTAGATTTCTACTCTCAAAATTCTAACAATCGTGTTAAACTCTTTTAGCTTAAGTGCTTCAAATTTCTAAGTTCATTTTCTTTCATATTTCTTACATTTTTTAGCCAAAAGTTATTAGTTGTTAACCTTTTTGATAAATTTCTTGTTTGTATAAACAACACTCCTAAAGATACGTTTTGAAGTCTGCTTTTCTGTGTGTTCTGTGTTCCACTGTTTTGCGATTTCTTTTCTGATGCTTTGGAATCATCATGATTGTTGTTGCTGGAACAGCTTTTGTTGTGCTAACTCTTCATCGCTGTCCAGGTATTCACTGTGATGAGGAAACCACTAGGTGGAGATGTGGCCATTACTATAAAAGGAGTGAGGGCATCAGAGGGCAAAAAAGTGGCATAGGAGAGGGAGTCTCAGAAAATAACCAAATTTGTTCTGGGACAACAAAATGTGGTTTTCATATCAAAAGATTCCCAGTGAGATAAGACTAGCTGATTTTAATAATTATTTACACATTATGTAAATCTATAAATAAGCAGCTGTTCACAATATAATTTTATATATTAAATATAATAAGATATCTTTAAAGAATACATGACTCATGGGGATGAGCCTCCTTGGCACCGAGGGATGATTCTCAAGCTTTAATTAATGATGCATTTGGTAAAAGATCTTGACCAAAAGGGGGAAATATTAAATAAAACCGTTTTTATGGCTAAGAGGTTTCAAAGTGAGCCGGAAGGTCATCCTGGAGGTTATGCTTATGCACATCTCAGGCAGTTTTCACAAACTTCCAAAGTAAACAAAGCCTCAAACAAAGGTGCATGCAAGGGCTCTAGGGACATTCAGACAGCATAGACAAGGCACAGGGCCTCATGAAATCGACATCCCCTCGGCCAACCCTAGTTGGGAATATGTGAAAATCTATTTCCCCAATACAGCATAGTTAGATTCGTTTGTAATTCTCCTAATCATGATTCTTCTACTCCTTTTATTTGAACCTATAATTTTCAAAATACCTGTTAAATATATTTCTCAGAGAAAATCCTCAGAATGTTTATAGCACAAAGTATAAACCAGGATGTAAATTATAGACTTTTGTTAGTAACAATGTTTCAGTATTGGTTCATCAATTGTAACAAATGTACCATGCTAGTATAAGATGTTAACAATAAGGGAAATTATGTGTGTGGCTAGGGGCGTGGGGTGTTATATGGGAACTCTCTGTACTTTCTGTGTAATTTTTCCTGTAAGTCCAAAAATAATTTTTTTTAAAAAAAGAAGTTCATAGATAATCATACCACTTTCATATGAAAAGTATTACTATACTATATAAAAGTATCATATGCTTGTATAATTGTGGCTATTTTTGGTCATAATTGAGATGAATAACCTAAAGCAGAATGACAATCAATCTTTATATTATACTGTGGAAGTAAGGAATAATATAAAAAATTTACTAGATTTTCACCTTTGACTCAAAAGTTTACTTCTCTTAATCACAGATTACTTAGGTAAGATTTATAAACTATTAATTATAAACAAATATCTGCATAAGTACCACTTTTAAATAGGTTAGCTCCTATTTTACCTTTATCTTAAAAATCTTTAGGTAATGATGAAATTTTTAAAACTGTTAACTAACATCCCCAAAAAATAAAATTTTGAATTTTCCCATTTAGATATTTTTCTTTCTCACCATAATTATAAATGTATAATGAAAATAAATAAATATCACTATAAACACACCTGGGTGGGACCGATATATTTTAAGGAAGTAATTTTTGGAAGATAAAAAGAGCATGTTTGAAATCATTCGATATTTTTGCATCCTTAAAAAATATATAATAGGTCTTGAGAAGATGATGTAGATGGTGTTTAATTTACATGAACAAGACTTGGCTTAGGTCTTTCAAAATATAGTTATCAGTATAGAACAGTGACTCCAATCTGTGCAATTTAAGTTTTGATAGGATGACATCAAAGGAAGTGGCATTTTCTCTGAAAAAATAAAAAGTTGCAAAACTAACAAATGTTACAAGAAAATACGGAGAGGTTAGCTGGCAGTTGTCCTGCACATAGGGGACAGATAAAGGTCTTAGTCTAAGCTTAGTTAGTCTGGCTATAACAAGAATTTGCTGTGGATTAGGTTCTCCTCAAAGGAAAGCTGGGATGGTGGTGTAATCTCTAAAGTCTTCTGAAGGGTGTCCTCTCTAATTCATTTAAAGAATGACTCAGACTAAAGCTAGGGCCCTTGTACCTGTGAAGTTCAAAAGTTTACAGGTTATAGGCACATGATTGTGGCACCCCATACCATGAGGACTTCCTTAAAACACACCTTTCAAATGATGCCTTTCCCAAGGGCTTTGTGAAGACTAAAGCGGTAAAGAAGAACAAAAAGAAAATAAGCAAACAAGAAAAGCTAAAGTTTGTTCAAAAACCAAAGAAGACAGTAAAGCAAGCCAATAATACAATTCATAGTGAAATGATTGTAAGAGTGATCAACAATTTCCGAGAAAAAATAATTTCTTGGCCCTGTCAGTGAAGAACTTCATTATTTTATCCACACCAAATTTATAAAAGCATTTTTGGATACATGGAGAATGACTATATAGAAATCAATGTGTTTTTGTATGACTATATTTATTTCTCTCTTTATATATATAAGTAGCTGAGCAATGACTTACAATGTGCTAAGTGTATTAGAGTGTTGTATAAGAGGACACCCTTTATTTTTTTAAGAACGTTATTCCTCTTAAAAGTTACTGTGGAGCATTTACCTTCCAAAATAACTTTAAATATAGATTGTCTTTGAGGCAGCTGGGGGTGACTTAAGTACAGACCAACCTAAATTCAAAAGTAGCCATTATTTGGTGTATATTTTCATCTATGATTTGCGTTTTGAAGGAAATTTAACGATGACTATAATTCAGAAAATAAAGAACAAAAACTTCTTGGCCAAATGACTCGAAAACTTTCTTTTGGGAAAATTTATTTCTAAATTTATTTAAATAAATTAAAATTTTTTGAGCTCTTATTATGTGCAATTAATTGTCCTAGGTTCTGTTTGGGGAAAGCAAGTCAGAGTTAAGAGTTTAGCAGTACAGTTTGACAGCAGAAAATTGGAGAGATTGTAGCCACTAGCTTCCATGGCCTTATGAAGAAATAAACCTTGGGGCAAAATCATATCATATCATATCAATGTAACTATGGTCTATACATTTTTTTTTCTTTTAATGAGAATAGAGGAGGAAAAAAAGAAGTAGGAATTCTCAAATGATATCTTGATTAATACAGCATTTTAAAAGAGGTCCGTTATGAGGAAACCTAATAAAATTAGTCTCCTTACCATATTTTTAAATAAATATACATACATTGTTGGCATTGTGTCCTTTTTCTATTTTAATGTCTTAAACTGAAAAAAGGTACCAATCTTCTATTTTCTACTACAGTAATCTTTATATATCAGACTGATTTCTCTGGTCATAGTGTCAGTAAGACTCATTTCTGTCTCTATAAGAGGGAGAAAATGCTGAGATTTCTCCTACATCTACGTATTTGTGATTTAGAATGTTTTTGGAAAGTATATCATAATTCACTTTCATAGAAGAATTTCAAATCTTAGTATAATGGTTGCACAATGCAAAACACATGAGAAAACATGATCAGGAAACAAGAGGCAGATTTTTCAATGTGAATCAACATGCAGACCACAGGGACTCCAAATAACTTATCTGAACTACCAATTCCCAAATAAAAACAGACATATCTCATCATCACACAAAAGAAATGGAGCTAAAACAACTAAAATATAAAAAATAAAACAATGTAGTAAGAGCCAGAGAGAATATTTTTCTTTCCATAATACATTTCTAGAATATCAAGATATATTTTGCATTATGAAGAATTTCTTTGACAAACTATATTCTAAATGCAAAAATAACTCTCATTTGTGTCCTAGCTTTCCATTCCATCAAATTAATACTTAACCAAAACTGGGGAGTATGCCCAGTTAAGTAACATAAGATTTGAATGTAGTATTTCACACTCATGGCATTTCTAACTGACCATTTGCTGCTTGAGTACCTACTATCCATATATCAGGCACACCCACTACATATCAGGCCACTCATCTATGTGTGAGATATAGTCTGGGAGTTTCACAATTTATGTCTTTTTTCTCGGCAGAGGTATCATTAGCACCTCCGTTCATTTTCAAAACTGCCCCTGTAGGACAACAAGCAGTATGGTCACCCTAGATACAGCAATAAATAAGACCAAGTCCGTGGTCTCAATGTATCTCGTTCTAGTGGAGAGATAGGCAATATATACATATTTTATAAATGTCGGAATTGTGAAAAGTGAGGATTCAGGGAAAGGCTGGAAAATGAGGGGTGATAAGTGGGGGGTGGGAAGTTAGGGGGAGCTATTTTAGACTGAGCGGTCAGGGAAGGTCTCTATAAAGAGGGAACATTTGAAAAGACTCCCCAAAAGAAGTAAGTGTGTCAGCCATGAAATACCTGGGGAGTGGGTTGCCAGACTTAGAACAGAAGAAAACAGTATGCCTAGTTAGTTAAATTTGAATTTCAGAGAAACAATTAATAACTTTTGAATTTATGTATGTCCTATGCAATATTTGGGGCTCACAGTAAAAACATATTTGTTGTTTATCTGAAATTCAAATTTAACTGGGTGCCCTCTATTTTACTTGGCATCCCTACCCAGGGGAAAAGTGTTTGAGGCAAAGAGAAGAGCAAGTGCAAAGGCCCTGAAGTAGTAAACACTTTGGCCTGTTGCAGGGAGACCCAGTGTTACTGGAGCAGAGTGAATGAAAGTGGGAGAAGGGGAGGAAGAGTGTGGGAGGATGAAGATGGAGAGGCAGCCAAGCTCCATACCATATAAGGCTTTTTAGATCTTGGTAAGGAATTCAAATTTTATTCTGAGAGTGATGGGAAATTTCAAGCATGGAATGACAGGATTGAATTTATGGCTTCATGAAGAGCCCCTGATTATTTTTTGGAGAAATAATTATAAAAGGTGTATTAGTCAGCCAAAAGGGCGCTAACACAAAATACCCGAAATCGGCTGGCTTGCATAAAGTGTATTTATTTTGGGTAAAATCATACAACTACCAGGCCGCAAAGGATAAGATACTTCCGTCACTAAAGTTTGTTTCTACGTGTTGGAGCAAGACAGCTGCCAATGTTTGCCAGGGTTTAGGCTTCCTGGGTTCCTCTCTTCCTGGGGCTCTGTTGCTCTCTGGGCTCAGCTCCTCTGTTTCCTCCACAAGGTCAGCTGTAGACTATGAGGCTCTCTAGGCTTTGTCTCTCTCCACAAGACCAGCTGTGAACTGTCAGGTGAATGGCTCATCCCTTTTCCTGGGGCCTTCTCTCCTTCCTCACGACCAAGGTCCCCTGTGTGCTTACTCCCTTGGGCTCCAGCATTAACACTCAGCATTAGAACTCCAACATCAAAAAAAAAAAAAAAAACAACTCCAACTCTGTCCTTTGCCATGTCTTTTATATTTGAGACCCCAACCACCAAGGGGTGGGGCTCAACACCCTACTGATGTGGCCCAATCATAACCTAATCATGCCCGGATGAACAGAAGAGTTTACAATCATAATCTTATATTTATTTTTGGGAATTCAGCACTATCTCAAACTGCCACAAAGGGCAAGAATAGAAGCAATGAGGCAAGTGAAGCAGACTTTTTCAGGAGTGTAGGCTCAAGGTGATGGTGGCTTGGACCTGAGAGGGTACGAAGTAGTAGGTTTGAGGATATATTCTGAAGCTAAACATAAGAAAGCTGATGGATTAGATTATTTTTAAAAATAGAGGGATCATAGATGACTTGAAGTCTTTGGTCTGTGGCACTGCTCTTAAAAATGCATTTACTGAGATGCAGAAGAATATTTGTGAAAAGTTTGAGATCTCTGTGAGCCATTCAGAAGGAGAGGCAGTAGAGATCAGTGGATGTATGAACCTGGAGGCAAGGGAGTATTCATGGCTTAAGATGTGAAAGTGAGAGAGTTATTAGCAAATAGATGGCATTTAACACCATAGGCATGGATCAGATCACCTAGGAAAAAGTATAAATAAAGAAGAAAAGAGGTCAGAGAACTAACCCCTGGAAAATTCTGACATTTAGAGGGTAAAAAGAGAAGGAGGTCAAGCAAAGGGATATAAGATGAAACAAACGACTTTGGAAAAAAACAGTAGAGAATATGTGCAAAGATATGTGAGAAAAAAAAAAAAAAAGAAAGAGAGAAGGAAAAGGAGGGAATATTCTACAATGTCAAATGCTCCTGAAAGGTCAGTTAGGATGAGGACTGAGAACTGATTATGATTTTATGATCCAGTTTAGATTTGGGAAATAGCTTTTGAAAAACAAAAATTTCCTTTATGGATTCTTTCATCTAACAGAATTCTGCCATATCAGTAAGAAATGAAAAAGAGTCAAAGTTTTTATTCTTTGAGAGCTTAGATTCTTTGTAAAAATTACCCTGAAGAACAGAAAACACTTTCTTTTTTTATTTAATAATAATAACCTATTATTTTGATTTTTGGAAAATGAACCTTGGATTCCTGGATCCTTTTAAAAAGGTGTTTCTGAGATAGTTTTGTTTTTTTTTTTAAATGGAACTCAATCTTGAAAGGAATTAAAGGATATGAAAAATTTTACAGAACTTAGAACCTAGTAATAAAAGATGAAGAAAGATTTTGTTTGAGAAGGGACCTAATGAGTTGCCACTAGACAGTAGGGACCAAGTGAGTATAATCATTGCTTATATGTAATGGTTCTCTAAACAAAATAGACTCCTGTCTCTATCCTAGCTCTTAATTTTGGATGTGTTTTCAGAGTGTCCTTTCATTGTTTTTGGTTCAAGTACATTATTCTTAGTTTTATTTTAATTTTTGATGAAGGTCCAAATGCTGTGCATGGTATATTTACCTTAGAAATTGGATATAGGACATATGGGAAATGGATGCTTGTTTCTTAAATTTATTTATTTTACCAATCCGCAATTATTCCTTACTGTACATTGTTCCTAAAATCACAATTCTTAGAAATTAGAAAGCATACTATTAAATTTTATTTTTATTTCTTGGTTACATTACCCAAAACAGCCTTTATTATTAAAGTATTTGCTTTCATCATCATCAGAATCTATAAATAAATTTTCAAAGCATTCATCAAATGGTGCTGGGAAATTGCTTTATCCAAAACTCCTGAGCAATAAAATCTAAGAGAATGTAATTTATTTGAATCCAAGTTAAAGTAATTTTATAAGGTGAGTTCAGAAGTTGACAAAATATGGAGTGCTGTGAATGATGTCTTGCTAAATATTTTTCAAGATTTAATTTTTTTTTCCTTTTCTTTCCTTCAGGAGGATTATACCGACTGTGGTGGTGTTTCTGGACTAAATCCCTCTCTGTGGTCCCTCATTGGAATCCAGTTTATCCTGCTTTGGCTGGTATCTGGCGGCAGACACTGCCCATTATGACCTTCTAAAACGAATATCTGCATAATTAAACTCCAGACCCTGCCAAAACATGAGCCCTCAATTATATTACAATGAGGTCGGCCTTCAATCAGCAGAACATTACCTGGGCCCATACTATGGCATAACTCTAAGTCACAGACTCAACAGGCACCCACTGGCTGCATGTCAGGGTGTTAGATCCTTAAACTTGTGTGAATGCTGCATCATCTATGTATAACATCCAAACAAAATTCTATATGTGCTCTATTGGGAAATCTGAGAATTTGTTGTTGCATCATTGGTGATTTAATGTAAAAGGGCTCCCTAAAAAATCGTTTACGAATTAGAAGAATTGTCTTGATTTTGACCTGGATCTTACCGAGCGAATCTCTAGGAAGTTATTTTTGCCTTCACATATTCTTCTGTTCAAAAGTGATTCCTGCTTTAAATAATTATTGAAAAAATACATATATTAAAAAAGAGAGAATTAACCATTGTCCAAACTTTTGAAATATAAATAATGGCTAATTTTCTGCAAAAATTTGCCATGAATAAAATGCCTTATGAAGAATGGCTTCTCTACCAAAAAAAAGTAACACAATTGATGACCAATTAAGTTTTGATAGCGTAATGAATTGATGTTTTGAAAATAAGAAATTATTAAACTAAAGGTGCTTGAGGGTGAAATTTAACTATGTGGCACATTTCCTCATACATGTAAGCCCTTAATAAATGCTTCAATGTCATTTTCCCTTTGTTCACAGTACAGTTATGTAGTGCTAGCCGGTATTTCAAAATGCTCTAAGAGAAGCTTGTTGGGGGTGGGGGGGAATGTTTTTTCTTGTGATAAGTGAACTTTGGTTACCAAGGGTATTTTGCATGATGCTGCTGCTATTTTAACTTTTTGATTTGTTTTTCTCTTAATGTAGAGTGTAGTCCCTGAAAAGCTAAGTGACATTATTGTTATGAAAGAATCTGAACCTTACAGTGTAATGCACTTAAGTCATCTTTATAAAATCCTTAAACTACTCTGAATATACTGTGCAATGTAAATGCTGAATGATTGGGTTAGTTACATGGTGAAATGGGAATTAATGGATTTTATACAGATCTGTGCTTTTGCCTGGAAACCTATGTACAGATATTTTAAGTACATAAATCAGATTTGACACATTTATTTTTTGAAAAGTACATATATGTTCTCAATGAAAATTCATCCTAGGTTTCCTCTTTGTTCTTTCAAATAGTAGCATGTACAATCCAAAAATTTCTGCTGCTCCTGCTTTGGTTCCTCCATTTAAAATGGTATGGTCACTTCACCAAAATTTTCATGGAGTTTGTTGAGTTTTTTTTTTTTACAATAATCTGAACAAATAGGAAACCTTGAATCTATATGTATGCACATGAATACTTGATTGTGAATAATAAAAATTGTTTTTATACAGCCTCATTGGTGAAAATGGTTAGTGTAGCAAATCAAATATTTCATTATAGATTAATATGGTAGGAGAATATTATTTATGCTTTAAAAACTTATTTTCAGCAGTAAGTACTATTTGAAAAAAGGATAAAGACAATGAACATTCAAGTCTTGTGATAGTGAAAAGTTTTGCTAAAGGCTGGAAGTATGCAGATATTTTTTAGGGTAAAATGCAATTGTTATTTTTTTGAACATGCCAGATATGGTGTGTGTATATGCTGGAAATTTTCTTAAATATCATTTTTAAGTCAAAATCTTACTAACATTATCCAGCATGCTTTAATATGATCCACATATCAAAAATATAAACAATTCTTTGCCTAGTTTAAAAGATTTGTTTTGTTTTTAGTTTTGCCTACACTTGTAATTCTCTCCCACCACC
The DNA here is from genome assembly GCA_004027955.1 of Chaetophractus vellerosus. Classification (NCBI taxonomy): domain Eukaryota; kingdom Metazoa; phylum Chordata; class Mammalia; order Cingulata; family Chlamyphoridae; genus Chaetophractus; species Chaetophractus vellerosus. Next base: position 9,851 of record PVKH010007647.1, on the reverse strand, counting down.
AATATACCCTAGGTACCATTTGTGTACAGTTTCCTTATTTAAGATAATTTTTTTATTTAAAAAGGGGAGGGAGGGGGAAATGGAATCACTTTGCCAGCTATTGTTCTAAGAGTTGACATCAGTTACCATTTCTAATGCATTGTGATTTTGTAGTCTCATTTATACCTGTTATTAACATTTTAGAAAACACCAAAGTGATTAAAAAATATATGGAACTTCTCACTCTAGTAACACTATGTTTAAATCATGTTGTTTGTTAATTAAATATTTACAACTTATTGTTAACTTTTGCTAGACTATTTTAAATTATGAAAGTGTTGAGAATGAGATATCAAAATATAAAATTATGCTGTTTGTGTATATACGTGACACACATTAAAATAATGAAATTGCTTCCAACATACAACAAACTACCTTAAAATTATGTTTGAAATCTCTTAAATACATATTATTGGCTAATGCCATTGATACAGAATGTTTTCATCAATTATATTATTGTTGTATTAATCACAGTTAAACACGGCATCTCTTGGCAGGGTCCTATTTGATTTCTGTTGCCATCAATATGTATTTACATGCACGAGTCTTGCTGGGATCCTTTATTTTCTGTTATAAAATAAAGTTATATAGTATAACAACCACATACATGGTAATAAATCGGGTAAGATCATGGTCTCTGACTAAAAATCATTTTCCTGACTGATACTAGTCTTTATGACTCTGGCATTCCCTTTTTAAAGACAGTAAACACTCATCCCATCAAATTGTTACATTAAATTTAGGGTTTTTATGGAAGTTTTAACTGTTGACAAGAACTTTAATTATAGCTTGTTATAACACTGATTTCCAAGACAAGTAAAAGAGATCAAGGAAAAGCTTTTAAACTGTTTTCACTTATTTAATTTTTGCAGTACTCATGCAGCTTAATATAGTTTGTCACTAAAGCAAAAGCAAAATAAGTCTTGCATTGGTGTTGAGTAACAGAAAAGACTTTCACATTATTGGTTTCTTTATATTTTTTTCATTTGAACAACCAGCATTACTGCCAAACACCAATCGTGGTCCATATTTGTAACAGGTTTTTAACATGACATAGTTAGCAAGTTTGATTGAAGAGATTTTTAGGTCCTGGGCCTATAAGATTTTAGTATGATCTTTTTTCATGTTTCTAATGCTTGAGGCGTTATTGCTTAACTTGGAAAAAACAAAACAGTGTTGCTGCCATTTGTAAGTTTTCCTATAATATTCCTTTTATTAACTTTAAAACTGGCCTTACTGGGTTCAAATAGGCAGTATCCCGTTTAAGTGACCTTTGCAACCCAAGTGTTACTTGCTTATTTGATGCTCTCTTGTATTTTACATCTCATTAAAACCTTTCTCTGTCTCCTCCAAAGCTTAAATCCTATGTCTTAATTTAAAACTCATAAACTATTCCATTGATCATATTAGTTGACACTTAAATTTCTAGAGGTACAGTTTGACCTAGTGAAACAAAATGGAATGTTGTGACTTTTTTAAAGTGTAAAATAGAATGACTATTTCACTTGCCCCAAATTTCAAATACTTTCTAACTATCTAGAACCTTTGTTGTCTTCCCTTAGCATAATGTTAATATTATTAATATTCATTGTACATTTTCTGTAAAGGGCAAATCGATAAAACAAAAATATCAAGTGTTGAAAAAATTCCAGAGTTTCAAAGAATTAGACCACCTTCATCCATAGTTTCATCTACCTTATTTCTAGTACGAATAATTATCTCAAAGAAATTTCATTTTGAGTAATGGGATACTGTCTCGTGTAGATGCCAATTGAGTTTATAATGTGACCTGACAAAGCTGTCTGTTTGTTGTGTTGTATGATTGTTGGATCATGTTTTGGGGATATTTTTATTGACATGCTTTGGCGTGCATCCCATGCAAAAACCAAGAGGCTTTTGTGAACAATAAATCTTACGCCCCTTTATTATGTTCTCTTGACACTTTTGTGGAAATTAGCCTATTAAAACCATTTTGTAAAAATTTGTATAATACTGTTATAAAAATATTTATAATCCCAGAAAATGTTGTGTTAATTCTTGTGCAAAAACAGTATATTCAGAATAAAAGTTTATCATTTAAAGTCACCACCCAGATTGGATTATTCATTTAAGATCCTATAGAAAAAAAGAAAAGGCTCTGTCAAAAGTATATTTTAAAGAAAGCAAGTCTTCCTGCAGAAAAAATTCTGGATTGTAGGGGAAAAACTTCGGATTATATAAGTGCTTTTACAATTACAAACCCCAACCACAAGTACACACATTTGCACCTGCTTTACGTAACTCTGACCCTTCTCATGTATGCTTTAACTGTAAGGCACTGAAGAAACTTACTAAAGCATATTATAAAACAATTTCCTAGGCAAAAATGTCTTTTCCTTAAAGACCTTGGGAAAATACTTTGAAAGAAACAAAATGGAATAACTGAAATGTGCATATCTTTTACATATCTTATATTTAAATAGTTCTACTAGCTATTTAATAGTTCTATTAGCTATTTAATAGCAAACAGTAGTTGAGGCAATGAGGTATATTATAAGCTATTTCATGAAAACTGTACTAAGTTCATTTTACCTTTATACCAGTGTACCACCTTCCTTCCTATGCTTACTTAATAATGGTCCTGGTATTATGTGATATCTAGTATGCTGTGGGCCTACTTTTCTTTCTGGGGGATCCCAAAAGAGAACAAAACTGCCAACACATGGGTGGAATGTTGTATGTGGGTGCTGATGGTGGTGATTACTAGAAAATCTTTTCTCCCATGTCTGATCAAGGCATTCTAACAGGAAAAACTCTACTTAAAAGTGTAAAGTAGATAACATTTGTGTAACATCTGGCTTCATTCTTTACCAGTTTATCCCCTCAATCAATCCTCTGACTCCCCGGAGACCCTCATTTCCTCTATCAATCATCTTGATCCCATCCCCACCTCTTCCCTTGGGATCCTGTTCACCAGTTCTCTTTTCTCAAGTATACTCAGTCACCCCTTTGCACAGGCTTCTTTCTTTCTGCCTTCAAACACCTTCAGAACACCTCTTTTCAAAACAAACACAACAAACAAACATCCTCTGCTGTCTTTTAATCCTATTTCCTCCTAGTTATAAACCTAGTATTAAAATACTCATTTGTGCATCCGACAGACAAAAGTCAGTAGTCTATTTGCCAGATAGACTTTAGAATTTTAGCTCTGAAAGATACATTCTCTCTGAATTTTCAACTACCATTGAATATTTTTTCATGACTGTTATAAGGTTCTAATAAATTCAAGGTTTGGGGCATTTTTTGAATTCCAAGTGCTTTGTATCTCAGTGGAGTTACAGAGTACTTTCACAATTTTCTCTAAATTGGTGTAAAACTACACAGTGCTATTAATTCTCTTTTTATTATTTAAAAGGACTCACTGTTATCTTTCAATTAATGTATTGAAAAAAGGAAATCCAACATCCCTGCCCATTTTAGTTTCCTTGTTGCTAAAGCAAACACTATGCAATGGGTTGGCTTAAAAAATGGGAATTTATTGACTCACAGTTTTGAGGCTATGAGAAGTTCAAAGCAAAGTGTCATCAAGGTGATGCTTTCTTCCCAAAGATTGGCAGGCTGGCATTCTGGGGCTGGCTGCTGGTGATCCTTGGTCCTTGACTCCTCCATCATATGGCAATGCAAATGGCAGCCTGTCGTTTCCATTGACTTTCTTTTTTCTTTTTACCCTTTAAAAAATATTTTATTTTTAAAAACAAAACTGATTATAAATGTTTTAGAAAGTACATAAATGTACAAAAGTTGAAATGAAAACCACCCAGAAATAACCTGGTTTAGATGTTGGTGTCTATCCTGCCGATCTTCTTTTACCAGGCATATACATACACATTCCTCCTGAAAATCAGATTGTATTGTACAAACCACTGTCTAACCTGCCGTTTTTTACACTTAACTATAAATTATGAACACTTTACCATCCCAGTACATTTTTTGTGTAGAACATTAATTTTAGAGTATGAAATATCATATCAAACCATAAATTACCTAACCAATCTCCTATGAATTTAGTTAGGGTATTTTTAGTTTTTCGGTATGGACAGTGCTAGAAAACCTTTATTACCTCTGTGTAACTTCCAGTAGCGGAAGTACTAGCTCAAAACGTACTCCATTGACTTTCAACTTCTTGCCATTCTCTTTGTCCTTCGTTCCCTGTGGCTTTCCCTGCCCATTATAATTCAGTCGGCCACCTTAACTGAAGTAGCCTCATCAAAAGGTTGTATTTATGATGGGTTCACACTCACAAGAATGGATTAAGTTTAAGAACATGTTTTTCTGGGTTATGAGGTCTAAGATACCAAACTATCATAATGGGAAAAACAATATCACTACCATACATGGCAGGCATATAATATTAAAGTAGGTTCATAGCTGTGACAACAAAACTAAATCAATAAAATCATTAATTTTTGCCATTCAGCATACAACCATTGTTAAATGTATCATATTTTAAAACATGGGTCAATGCATTTTGTTGTAATAATATATTAGAGTTTTTGTATTTTCGACCACTAATTTTTAAAAGTATAAACCTGTAGTCAAAATCTAGCTATAAATTATCATTAAATAGGTAAATAAAATTTACCAAAACATATACACATCATACAATTTTTTTTTTAAGTTTGGTATTTTCAGTGTGTGCATGATTTTTTCCAAAATGCTTATTTCTAATCATAATTTCCCATATCTCAGGACCATAATATGTCTGAAAGTTACTTTCCATTCTTTCAGTTTCTTTAAAAATACATCTTCTAAATAATAGATATGTTCATTATAAACTTTATATGGTAGAGATAAATAATTTAAAACTACTTTCTCCTTATTATATTTTTCTATGGAAAAAATGCTTAAGATAAAACCCGAATTTAACAGATTCTAAGATGTTGTGCCAATGCAGTTAAATTTAGTGTTCACTTTTCCCATGAAGCAGTCCAGAGAAATTCATTCTTGTCCAAGGCCACCAGCTCCATCTGTCCAAACTGGACTAGAAGCCTGAGTTGGCTATCAGTCACTTCTCTGAGGCAGTGGTTCCAGGAACCGGCTCTCCAAAACAGCAGGATAATAAGGACAAGGTATAATGTACCTAAGTTGGAGTAAAGTTGGCAATTTACTGTATTTGGAAGAGCTGCTCTTCTCCAGATAGTCTCTCTTCTCTAATTGTTTAGTTTAAGAAATGAACTTTTTTTGTGTGAAATTATGGAATAGCTGATGGTAACTTTTGTAAATGCCATGTTTTAGCAAGATAGAGTTGACAAACTTATGTCAGAGTTCATGACTAGCGTTCCTCACCCCAGTTTTTTATTTTAAAATTATACATGTCTTTGAACTTCCTACATCCAGAAACTGCTGTCCTAGTCCTGATCGTGAGCTGTAGCTCTGGGATCTGTTGCTTAGATTTGATCCTTGACTTCACACTTATTAACCTTATAACCGTAGACAAGTTATATAATACCTCCAAGCCTCAGTTCCCTCATCTGTAAAATGGGTAAAACAGTAACTACCTTGCAGGATTGCCAAAAACATTAAGTGATATAATTAATGTAAAACATTTAAAATAGGGCTCAGCATGAGCAAGCATTCATCAAAGGCTATCCATTAATGTTATCAGAGTCGACTTCCTGATCATCATAATTGTCATTTTGGACTGGAGAGCTTAAGACCCTAATTATCTGCAGTATTTACTTGTCATTTAAAACATTCATTCTTTCTTTGTTAAACTGAAGTGTTAGAAGTAGAAACTAAACAAGATAAAAGCAGTTCTTGAAAGAAGCCAGACATAAATGGTCACATAATGTATGACTCCTTTCATATGAAATATCCATAGGAAGAGCTATAGAGACAGAAAGCTGATTAGAGATTGCAAGGGGATGCTGGAATGAGGTAACAAGGAATGACTGCTTAATGGCTACAGGGTTTTCTTCTGGGGTGACGAAGTTTTGAAACTACAGAGATGTGGTGGTTGCACCACCTTGTGAATGCACTAAATGCCACTGAGTTATACACTTCAAAATTATTAAATTGTAAGTTCTGAGAACTTCACTTCAATTTTTAAAAAGGAAAGAGTACAAAAATTTGAGCTGGAAGAAGAGTAGCCAGTTATACAATAAAGAAATATACAGAACAACAAAACAGTTTCTTCCCTTACAGAACTACTGCCAGGGGATGTGGAATTTTTAATAAGCATTTACAATAGTTTGAGGTAAGTGCTATGATATATGAAATAAATGGTAATATGGGAGCAGACAGTAGGGAAACCTAACTAGACTAAGCAGAGAGAGAAGGCTGCAATGAATTTGAGGTGGAAGGAAGGAGGTAGGCGACTATTACAAAAAAGAGGAGAGTTTGTCAAGGCCAAGAGGTGATCCAAGGAACTTGAAGTATCTGAATATAAATTCAGTATGGCTTGAGGGAAGGAGATGAATAGCCAGAGAAGGAAGGTGAGGACAAAGGGGCCGGACCCTCAGGCATTCCCTGGATCACATGAGTTGTTTAGGCATTTGGCAGCCATTGAAGGTTTTTAAGCCCAGAAAAGTATGATCAGGTTTGCGTTTTAGAGCAACCACCCAAAGTGGAATATGGATTACTGGTAGAAGACCACCTATTGGAAAAGAGGCCAATGAAGAGGCTATTGTTAAGATGAGGAATTTTTCTTCCTTGGTATAAGGAAGTTTGGAAGTGAGAAGTGGACCAGTTTCAGAAATGTTTAGAAGGGCAAAAGGAGAGGTCTTTCTGATTCACTGGTTCTTGAAATAAAGGAAAGTGAATTATTCTCAGGATTCTCAAATTTAACATTGTGGCTAGTGGTTCCATTCTCCAAGATAGGGGACATTCATGGGTGCCTGAGGGAGTGGGGAGGGTGTGGGGCAAGTCAGGGGGAGAAAAGAGATTGCACCTCTAAAAATGAGCTGAAAAAGTGTACTTTGGATACAAAGATGAGAAGGTATGGTCTCTGCTGCTCAAAATATATAGGCCAGGATAATGGTTCTCAATACTGGCTACACATTAGAAATCACTTTGTTTTGTTTTGTTGTACTTTGCATTAAATACTGATCCCAGATCCCGCTCTTATTAAATCAAAATGTCAAGTGATTTTAATGTACAGTCAGGTTTACACTATCTGGGGGCTTGTTGAACTACAGATACAATAATTCTGATGCAGGCTATTTCTACATTATATTTTATAAAACTGTATTTAGATGCAAGTTTTTGGTTCAATTTAAATGAACACATTTTTTGAACAAGCTTTAAAGAAATAACCATAAAATGCAGAATTCACATACACCATCCTGCTACCAACACCTTGCATTGCTGTGGAATATTTGTGCATGAGTGTTCTGTAAACCCACAACTTCTCTAATAAAGAAAAAACAAAACAAAAAACAAAACAAAGAACAACCTGTGATCCTGTGATCCCAACTTGATTGCAAACGTTTTGAGGACTGTATTTTTTGTGCGTGTATTGTTTCATGTTTCTCTTTGGATACCGATTATATATAGCTGCACATAACTGACAATCAATATAGTTCTCATTTATTTTGGTTGTCATATTGATGATGTCAAATGTCTCTTGAACCACAGATTTATAGAAATATCATTGGAAAACTTTGTCAGTCAGGTTTGTTCTTTTGGTCAATCATACTGAAAACTGAGAAAGTCAGAAAGTGATATTACTTGACGTAATCTGCTTCCTTTGCATACTCTATTTAATTTGATCATTAAATATGCTAAAATAAGTAAATGTTTATTAATGAAATAAAAGCCCATCAAAACTTAAAAAACTCAAAACGTGAATATTTCAGATTGATTTCAGATTGCTTGTCTATCTTAATCCGTAGAACCAAAGCCTCAGAGAAATCTGGCCAGAGCAAGAAAGAATGTATGGTACATGGAAGAGATTCCAGACCATCCAATCAGACTGCCTAGGTCACATCACAGCTGCCCAACATGGGCATGCTTGGGCATTTATATAACATCTCAGTTTCTCTTCATCATTTGTCTGATGTATATTATTCACTCATTATATTACAATAGCCACTAATAGTTGCTATATTCACACCTCTTTCTTTTCATTCTGGTGCTGACCATTTCAGAAGTGCCTAGGAATATTTAGCATCAAGAGGATTCTTATTGTCAGAACTTCTCATTTTGCTCTGCTTAGTACTGAAGATACAATGACAAGACATAGCAAAAGTTATAGAACAGCATGGGGAGAAAATTAACTTTAAAAAGAAATAAATATATTATTACTAACTATGCAAAGATACTAGGCCAGAAAATATTCTGGTAAATAGAAGTGATGTCATTGGGAAGGAACGGGCCTGATAGAAATTGACATGACTTTAGCGACTGACTTGGAGAAGTGGTAGACAGAAGATCCAAACTGTCCGAGGGTGTTTTTATTCAATTTTCAGAAACAATTAGACTTCTGGGGCACAGCAGCAGAAATTCAGATGTAGATTAAATGACAATGAAGTAGGATAATGATATTAGCTCTGGGAAGAATGTTTAAGTTAGCAATTTGGGTTGTGAAAACAGGAACCTTATCTCCCGGGCCTATGTTTTAGTTTCTCTCAGCAAAATATAGTCCATTATCCATTATCTCTTTTCCTTTCATTGCGTACCTTCTTAAAATTGTTCTGTACTCTATTGCCACTTGCTCCCTTACCATTTGTTCTGAATCTCCTGAAATTTCATCTCTATCTCTCCTTTAAAACTGCTTTTGAAGGCCTTTTAATTGCCCATTTCAATCTCAGTGTGTTCCACCTGTCTCCATCCATCTTCATAAAACTTGGACTTTCTTGTCTCCCATGCTCCACTGTCTTCTGGCTCACTCTCTTCCTCTCTTACTACTCCTTCTCTGGATCCTCCAACATACCTGCTCCTTAAATATCCATGTTGGTAGAGTTTTATCCTTTGTTCTCTATTTATCTCACTCTAACTTCTTTTTCTCTGATCATATTAAGTTTCATCATTTTTTTCTGCTATTCTGTCCAAATTCCAATTGCCTTATTGACATCAGTTCTAAGCAACATTATACCTGGGTGTCTTAAATATGTGTCAAATTTAAAAGGCCAAGAAAATAGCTGTTATCCATTCCTCAAAATATGTTCCCTTTTTTTGTATTCTGCATCTCAGAACTTAGTCAGAGAGGCCTAGTCACCTAAGCTAGAAACAGCTTTAGTATCTTTTAGTTACCAAATACTGGCAAATCTACCTCTTAAATACCTTTGATTCCTCACTACTTCCAAAGTCCTGTGCTACCTTCTTGCTTCAGACTTTTGTCAACTCTTGCCCAAACTATTTTTACAGACCCAAATGATTTAATGGTTTGTCTACTTTGAGTTTCTTTCCACTTCAATCCATTCCCCATGCTATTTTAATTTTTGAAAATTTATATCTGATCATACCCTTTCCCAGTTTAAAAACACTCAGTGACTCTCATTTACCTATAAAATTAAATTAAAGTGCCTTAGGAAGGCATATGGTACCCATCAGGAGCTCACCTCTGTCTAAAGCTAACCTCATATTCCCCCCATCCTCATCCCAATGCCAAATACGAGAAATTTACCTCATCTTACCAAAGTACTTATAGTTCTTCAAATACAACATGTTAATTCATATTTCAGTGCTTGGATACATGATTCCAACAATATTTCTAACATTCTCTATCAACTTTTACTTACACTTCAACATCCAGTTTAAATGCTACCTCCTCACTGGAGCTATCTCTAATGTTCTAAAGGAAAATTTTACCTTTTCTTTTACAAACTACCCTA
>PVKH010007646.1:0-20045 GCA_004027955.1 Chaetophractus vellerosus | reverse complement strand
TCAGTCTTTCATCGGAGCCCCTGGCTTGCAGCCTGCCAGCGGAACCTGGACTTGTGTATCCCCACGGTCACGTGAGAGACTCTTATAAAATCTTATATTTTTAACAGAGATCTCGTGTTGATTCTGTTTCCCGAGAGAACCCTGACTAGAACACCATCTTTTTAGGTATTCAGTGATTCCCTTGGGCTCACTAGAATCCTAGGGGGTATCACAGAAGCTTCTTCCCTGTTTCACTGGGTCAAACGGAAGAGGAAATTTTAAAGAATCAAAATGGCATAAAACTACCTCAAACCATACTTAAATGACTTCGGAGCAAGGTCTCAAGACACAGGCAACAAGATTGTGATTCTCAGAAAGTGTGTCCCAAGACACACTCCACGGGTGGCCTGACAGGTAAGCCAGATAGCTTCAGCTCTTTGGGGTCCCTCACAGTAACCATCATCACAGTTATTTCCCTCCAGTCCACTGGCTTCAGCATGGACAAGGCCATGGAGTCAATCAGTATTGGAGCGTGGGAATGTGAACCTCTAGATCCAAGGTTCCTTCTCCTGAACTTCACTCCTCTGGGTTCTTTTGCCCCAAATCTAATATAACACTCTTTTCTGGCCCATCTTGTTGCAGTCCTTTCCTTGTAAATTGCCTTAAGCTTCTATACAGTCATCATTCAGAATGAAACTACCCTTAATATTTTAATGATAAAGAGTAGAGATAAACAAATAAACGGATTTTTTATTTCTATTACTAAATGCTAGAAACTGTTGGGCGGTTTACAACCATGACAGGACATAGTTTTCACCACAACCCTATAAAGAAGATTCTATTACTTATCTCCATTTACAGAGGAGGGAAATTGAGGTATCATATTACACTATACTTCCTTTAGTTTTTCACTTTTAGTTCAAATATTTGCTCTGGCCTAGAATAGTTTACATCTTGCTAAATATACAAACTTCTATTTCTACTTTACTAAAAGTTCTCTTAATGCATTAAAGTTGAATTTTCTCAAATGCCGTTCTAGCACCAATTGAGAAGATTGCATAATTTTCTACTTTTTTTGATCTCTTGATATGATGAAATGTTTTAATAAATTTTCTACTTTTAAAATTTATTTGCATGTCTGTGATAAAACCAATATATTCACAGTATGTTATTATTTTAAAATAATACTACATTTGAGTTACTATTATTTATTTAGAGTTATTGAAACTTTATTAAGTGAGCTAACTATTTTTGCAATATATAAAATGAACTGGGGATCAATCCATATTTTTCTAAACTTAATGTTTATAGTATATTATTATTTTAATACAGTCTATATTTGAGTTGCCATTATTTATTTAAGACATTTGAATCTTTGTCCTTAAGTGAACTGGCTATCTTTTGCAATTCATAAAATGAATTGGGGAATTAATCCATCTTTCACTAAGCTGAATAGCATTTTAAATAATGTGGGAATTGCTTTTATCTTGTAGGTTTGGGAAAAATTACCCTTAAAATATTCTGAGCCTGGTATCCACTTCAGAGTTAGATGTTTTTAACAGTGTTCTCAATTTGTTAATAAATATTCAGATTTTCTATTTCCTTTTGAATTATTTTTAGAAATTCATATTTTCTGAGTAAATTGTCCATTTTATTATATTTGTCAAATTAATTAACATAATTCATGATTGTCACTGATAGGATTTTTTCTCCTCCATGTCTATTAGAACCATTTTTTAAATCACTGTCTCCCACTATTGACATCTATTCTGTGCCGGACACTGCTTGGGGACCTGATGGGGGAAGCATAACAGAAAACAAGTAAGCAAACAAATAAATAATTATAAATTGTGACAAGTGGTATGAAAGTAACTAATTACAGTAAGGGTTAAGGGGAGTTCAATGTTTGCTAGAGACTTCTGTGAAGACTTCATGGTGGGAGTAACATTTCATTTCAGCCCTGGTGGATTAGGAGGAACCAGTTCTGTGAAGAAAATAATCCCCAAATATTCCAAGGCAGGAAAGAGCCAACTGTGTTTGAGGAACTGAAAGTACAAGGTGGCTGAAACTCAACTGGGTGATGTGCAGAGGGGCTTGAGAAGATATTAGAGAGTTGGGCAGGTAACAAAGCATGCATGTTTCTCAGTAGCTGCCCAAGAAATTCTGTAAAGAAGATGAGGTACTGGCAGTCCAATCAAAAGGGAAAGTGAAACTGAGTCTACAAAGTTCTTTACTTAAAATGAATAAAAGTTCAGTAATCCATATCCAAATATGGACTGTTCAGTAATTAGCATTTTTATGGTTCATGGTAAAAGCTTAGATATTATTTGCATGCATTGGCAATTCGCTGAAGAGTTGAGAATATATTTTTATTAAAAAGATGACTCTGTTGCTGCTGTGTGGAGAGTAGTGTGGAGGTTGCTCAAATGAAAGTGAGACACTAGTACAGAGGCTACTGCAGTAATCCAGGCAAGAGAAAGTCTCCACTTGGACCAGGTGACGAGAGAAGAGAATGCTCTGGGTTATATTACATGGAAGTGGAATCAATGGGGCCTGCTTGAAAAAGTTAAAATCAATAAAGACTGAGGTTTCTGGCCTGTGAAACTGGGAAATAGCATTGCTGTTTATTGAGCTGGGCAAGAAGAGTTGAGGAACATGTTTGAAGGGAAAGGGGAGATCAAAGTTCCAATTTCAGGGAGCGGATGTGGCTCAAGCCATTGAGCGCCTGCCTCCCACATGGGAGGTCCCGGATTTGGTTCCCAGTGCCTCCAGAAAAAACAAAAACAAACAACAAGCAAAACAAATGACAAAACCAACTCAGGGAAGCCAATGTGGCTCAGTGGTTGGCGCCAGCTTCCCACATATGAGGTCTCAGGTTCAATCCCCAGCACCTAGTACCTCAAAAAAAAAAAAGTTCAATTTCACACCTGTTAAAGGTGAAATATCTGTCAGACCTTCAAGAAGAAATACGGCATAGAGAGATGAATATACAAATTTCAAGGGACAGATTTAGAAATATAAGATTGGAAATCAGAGATATGTAAATGCAATTTAAATAAATGGGAGATGAGAACTAAGGATCAACTCTGGGGAGCATCAATATTTGGAAGTCTCACAGAGGAAGAGCAGTCTTCAAAGGAAACAAAGAGGAGTCCAGGGAGCTAGAAGGAAATCCAGCAGAATGCAGCATCATAACAGCTAAATTAAGAATGCTTTGAAGGAAGAAAATTCAGTCATCAATCGTATCTTGTTCCACATTGCGGGTCTTTGAGGGGTTTTCTTTCTTCATTTGTACTTATGCTAGTTAGTGGCTAGCAATTATTTTCTTAAAGAATCAGTTCTTGAACTGATCTCCAGGTTTTTTTTTCACAATCATTGATTCTGAAATGTATTCTTAATAATTCTTCTTTCTGCTATTGTTTTATTTATCTTTACTTCATACATTGACTTTTTACATTTAAGGCCTTCTTTATTTGTTTAATAACTAAGTATTTTAAACAAATTACTTATTTCTGGATTATAATCTTTGACATTTACCAGAAAGCATCATATGAATGTCTCTCATTTTCATTATTTTCTAATTACTATGTATTTTCATTCTTTATTTACTTCTTGACCATGACATGTTTAAGTGAATGTATTAAACACTTGCATTTCCTCTCTTTTTTGTTTACATTATTTGTTATTGATATTTTTCATTTCATATTGCATTTTGGCCAGGTAATTCAATCTTAAAAAATTATGATTTGGGGATTTATTGGGACTTTCTTTGTGGTATAACACATGGCCAAATTTTGTAATAAGATTTAGGCCAACACAAAAGAAAATATATTTTATTTATGTAGGTTGTCAAGTTAGATATGTTTCTATTGATATTTTTATTTTATTGTTCATCCTCTATTTTCTTAGTTGTATATTTCCTATTTAATCTGTCAAGAACTAAAAGTAATATGTTAATATTTCTGTTCCCATCATGATTATATCGACATTTCCTTGTATTTCTGATAGTTTTTGTTTACAAGTTAAGCTATATATTATTCATTAAATAAAGCTCATCACATCCACACAACATTGCCAATTATACCATTTTTTCAATGTATAATTATAATCCTTAATGGGGTATTTTTGCCTTGCATTTATGCTCATTATTAATCAAACCATGCCTTAAATCTACATCGATGAATATTTATTTAATATCAGCTGCTTTTTTCTTTTGCATTTATCTATTACTTTTGCACAACCATTACTCTTTAATTTTTTCTGTAACTTTATTCTAGGTTAAATTTTTACATAAAGCATATAGCTGATATTTTTCAATCCCAGTTTTTTTTAGTAGAGAGATTATACCTAGCTTCATCTATTTTCTTGAATAATAAGTAAACGATTATTTTGTTTTATGCTATCTGTTCTTTATGTTTCCTCGACATGTATTATATTTCTAAAATCTTTTTCTTTAATGACTTAATATGTTTTCTATCCTTTTTAAAGTTCAAGTTTTTACCAAAGAATAGTTGAACCATTATTCTCTAATTATCAATAACCACTGGATCCCTTATTTGAAATGAGGAAATTATTTCAATTTAGTTTTTTTACATATTTTGTTTTAGTTAACATAATTGAGACTTTAGAGCACGTTTTTTTTCACATTTTATATCTTCTTTTTCAAAATTTATGATATTCATACGCTCATTTGTGACTACAGTTACAATAATTTCATTTAATACTAAGTTTACCTGGTTTTAAATTACTGCCAGTCTTTATCAAAGTGTGACTGACCTTCCCATATTTAAGTAGTTTACAATCCATCTCTTGGCTAACTGCTATATGTATTTGGTTAATTTTTTTCCAAAGAAATATACATGAAATATTCTAGCTCTTGCTGATCTGATAGTATCTGCTTGTGTCCCCTACACATGACAATTTGACTGGTGCAGAATTATTAGATTAGAACCCTTTCCCATGAAACCTATATGATTTCATGGTCTTCCATCATGAATGCTGCTGTAGAGGAAACGTCTGAAAATCGTTAGATTTCTCTTTTTTATTATTTCTGATTAGACGTTTGCAGGATCTGTCTTATACTTAAATGTAATGACTTCTTCAGAATATGCCTAGAGGTTTCTCTAATTGAATATTTTTTTCTGGTTTATATTGTTTCAGGTGGAGGATTCCATTGGTCATAGCCATTTTCATCTATTACAGATAATGTATTTTTTGTTACATTTATTCTGGTCTCCCTATCTATCACCCTCTCTGTAGACATGTTTGCATTTTGAACCTGTTCCTCTGTATTTTAGTTGAGCTTCCCAAGTTTGTTATGCATACTGTTTATTGTATTTTCTGCAGATATTAATTCTAGTGTTATATTTGATTTTCTTATTTTTTTAATTTAATCTTGCTTAGCTCCCTATTTCATTCTCCTTGTATCACAGCCAATTCTTCATCCCAATCTGTCATTCTCCCTAATCTTTAATCTTTTATTTCATAATCCATTCTTTCTTAAATTTTATTTCAATAACAAAACAAATGTCTACAATTATGTTTCTAGACAATATTTTTAAATAGTATTCTTTTCCTTTGCATCCCAGATGTCTCTTCTCCTAGGCTGCAAAATCTTTCCATAACCACTTTTCCCTAGTTTCCAGATGCAGATTATTTTTCTCTGGTCAGTTTAGTGGGTGTTTGGGTGGTGAGAGGGAGGGAGATGACAATAATATCCTACTGAAAATTTTAGGAAAAAAAAACAATATATATGGAAATAATTGTATCTAAAAATATAAAAACTAATATACTATATTAGGCTATATTTCTATATCTTCAATGGGTAAGGAGCTATAAAACTGATTTTCTCTGAGAAGCTTAGACAGTATTACATAAAATCACTAAAATTTGTTAAATTTGTACATGTAGACTTTCCTTTCCCAAGATTTGGGGATATAACATTGTCTTACATATAAAATCAAGATGTTTAAATTCACACCATGAGGACATCAAGACCTGGTTCCATTCAAAGTATTTTACAGATGGATGGCATGAGGCTCCACTAACTAGTTGGTCAAGATATCATCATCAACCAGTGAAGAAGGCAGATTTAGAATCACATAGTTTAACAATGCCCATGATTAAAAACAAAAATCAATAAAGGTATTGAGTAATTTGAAATTTAAAACACCAAAATTAAGAGTTGAAAGCAAAATATTGATTCTTAACTTTTTCCTTTTTTATACGTTCCTGTCAAACAAGATTGATATTTTTCCTAGTAACAACACATTCCAAAATGGTTAATGCTGTACTGCAGAAGTCAATAAAATCCAATTGGAAAAATCATGTTAATTTGTTCAAAATAAAAATGCTTTTGAGCATCACACATCAGGTAAAATCAGACTGCCTCTAAAGTATGACATGTGCAAGGAAGTCCCCTCAGAATTCACTAATGAACAAAGCAGAATGTAGTAACAGTAATTCTAGCAATAAATGGGAATAATTAGAATGTGCTTGGTATTAGCTGACACGTAATTACGGCAATCACATCAAAAGTGAACGAAAATAAAGGGAAGGAGAATAGAAGTCTGATCCTCATATTAAAAAGAAATAAAATAATAAGTTAAATTTCATGCAGGAGGAGACTCTCCTTATTCAAATGCACACAGGCAGCTCAAACCACCCCAGCCACAGCTGTCTGTGGCTGGTAACCACCCGACTGTCCCGAGTAGGAAACCTTTTGTTTCCCCACTCTGGGGAGACACAAGTCTTGGGGGACAGGCTTGACTGGTTGTCTTCCTGTTTATTAACAGAACTTTCTTGCTGTAAGGCACATGGTCTGTCCCTGCCAATTTAGAATAAATTGCTTCCACAGGTGATCAGCTTTTCTCATGTCCTTTGAGACCAGAGAAAGAAAGAAGAGCTTAAACTTCAACATGAGGGCTCTAAAGGGATTAACAGAATCACTCTAACAGAGAGTTGTCTGATCACAGGAAAGGGTTACTAAATTAGATTGTGACACTTGAGAGATATTATTAACTGAATTGAACTGAACTTCATGAGGGCAGTTCCTGTCTATTCAGAAATGATCTTAATTTAATACCTCTAGCCAAAGGAAAGCAGTTTTAATAATATGCAGCTCAAAGAAGGTAGGTGTTATACTGATGGACACTACATAAATAATAAATAATTATGCCGAGGGAGAAAAAAGCGACCCAGGGCTTTAAAACTGGCAGTGGTGAGAAATGATCCTTGTATTTTAACATTTTTATTCCAAGTATGATCTGTGGACCAGCAGTATTAGCATTCCTACCTCAGACCTGTTGAATCAGAATCTGCATTTTAACAAGACCCCCACGAGATTTATAAGACATTAAAGTTTGAGATACACTGCTTTACCAGATTCATAGGAACCCAGCATGGAAAAGATCTTAGAAAAAGTCTTACTCAATCTCCTCATTTCAAACTTGAAAATTCACTAAAGCTGCATGGCTAAGGGGACAAATGTCAAATGACCAAGTAATGTTAAACTCAAATCCTGGTCCTAGGACAGTTCTTTCCACCAACTATGCAATCACCCAAGAATTTCCAAATACTCAATCAAATGAAAAAACAAAACAAAACCCTGCTATGCTAGCCTATTTCCTTTCCCCTACTCATTCCATTTTTGTATTCTAGTACTGGGTTTGATAAAAAAATAAAAATAAAAAACTTTCTCATAAATGAATCCCCTGTCAAAGAATAAACCTGTTAACAGGACAGATTTACTGAAAGCCAAGGTTATGTATTTAAAAGACCTTATCTCTTCCAGTCATTACTGATGTAATCAAAGTTCCTGTGAGAGATTGCTGGAAATGATTAAATGTATTTTATTTTAGATTGATCACTCTGGTGGACAGGGTGAGAGGATATGGGAGGAGGAAGAAGGCAAAAAAAAAGGGAAGATGGGAAGGGAACAAAACGAGTCGAGTGGATGGCACTGCTGTGGCTTGCCTCTCTGACATCACTAGCTTAACATTTGTATTTCAGTCCATCGCCTGACTAATAACACCATGTAGTGAAATAAAGCACCCATTCTAGAGGTAATTGTTATGTGGTGGAATATAAACAAGACCCATTCTGCAGTATATTTACCACAGTGCATATTTACGAGTTGGGTTTAATTAAAAGTCGGGAACACTGGAGCTATTTTTTAACTAGATGCCTATTATCTAGTGTCAAATGCTTGGTTTTAATCACGCATTTTATATCATCGTGACCTAGATCACTGCCTGTGACATATGAGATAGTGTGTTGTCTTTCCTGAGAAGATGTAGCAGGGCTTGATGGATGTTTTCTCATTCCTAACCTCATTACTACCAGCTTCCCATCCATCTAATAAAATGCTATGATAGAGAGTGGGAAGGTGCTATAAATCATAATATTCCAGCCGCTTCAAGCAGATTCATTAGAAATGCTGACTATATATCTCACAAGCAGAAAGTCAACACACAAAGTAGGTTGCTGCTTCTCCCAGGATCGAAGCGCCCTGTTCCCTGCCTCTCCCTCTCCCAGTGGAACAAAGGTTCCTTGTGAATGGCAGAAAGTACCACTTAATGTACTACTGGGTAGCCCTCTGTCCTAACATGATTTATCCAATACTTCGGTTTTAGTCTTGTTAAACACAATATGCCATGTGATCATTATTCCCGATTGGAAGAGCTGTCAACTTCTAAGTGTTAAGGCAACAGGTCCAGTTAAAATAGTTTGGGTTTGGGAGTTTTTGTCATTACTGTTTCTGCCCTTACAAAGGATCCTGTGTCTCCTTAAGTTTAAGGTGGAAGTCGTTTAAGAGACGAGTGAGACTTCTGACATCACCACTCTTTCAAGTAATCAGACATGAAATCTTGGTGCCATCTTCGATGCTTCCCTATCTTTCAGTCATTCATTTGGTTATTTATTCACCAAATATTTCATGAAGATTTGTCATGGGTTAGACACCATGTTAGGTGCTGTGTTATAACAGTAAATAACACATGACCTTCCCTCAAGGAACTTGTAGAGAAATAAAGTCAATGATAATGCTGCATTATCAGATACAAAAGTGGGGTATAATGGGCACACATATGAGGCAGGGTGGTGGTAGTCAAGGAAGACTAGCGTGAGGTGTGAAAGCCAAGCTAACCAGAGAAGAGGGAAGAGAAGCTGGGTTTCAGACAAAGTACGGAGCAGGGCAGATTCAGAGTTGTAAAAAGGATGAGACCGAGAGTTTAGTCTGGCTGAGACCAAGCAGTGCAGGGAGTGGTTAGAGAGCAAAGAGACTAGAAGCAATAGAGAACAGACCATGAAGGGCCCTGCAAGCTTTATAAATGTTTATGTTATTCTGAGGGAAATAGGGGCCCATTAAACATTTGTAAGCAGATAAGTAACATGGTGGGGTTTTTCATTTTAGAATGATTACTCTTACAACAGTGGAGAATTAATTGGGGGGGGGGGGTGAGGATTAAGTCAGGGAAACTAGTGAGAGGGCAACGGCAATATGCTAGGCCTGAGATGGGAGAATGGCAACACCCGGAAGTAGTTGAGAACTATTTATGAGGTGGGGATGACAGGACTAGTGATTAATTTGGTCACTCTAACCTAGCTGGTCACCAAGACTTTTAGTTCTTTTTTCAAATTAAACCTTATTCAGCTGTTCCCATTTGTTCCCATAGTCCCTATATGCTCTTACCAAGATGATATGACCTGCACTGTAACTTACCTGACATCCCATCCATGTTCACACACCTGATTCCCATTGTCTACAGCAACAATTCTCAAACTTCAGTAAATGTCTGAATCACTGGGATGGGGTGGGGATAGAAGGGGTGAAAAATGCAGAACCCCAGCCACTACAAAGACAGAATTCTGATTTAAATATGCCACGGTATTCAGCAGTAAGTCCTTTGACAAACATTCAAGATACAGGCATACTTCATTTTACTGTGCTTTAGTGAGCTTCACAGATTCTACAATTTTTTACAAATTGAAGGTTTATGGCAACCCTGAGGTGAGTAAGTCTATCAGCACCATTTTCCCAATAGCACCTGCTCACTTCAAGTGTCTGTGTCACATTTTAATTAAGGTATGTACAATGTTTTTGAAGATATGATGCTACCACACACCTAATACACTATAATAAAATGTAAACATAACTTTTATATGAACTGGGAAACCAAACAATTCATGTGGCTCACTTTATTGAAATTCGTTTTATTGCCGTGATCTGGAACGGAACCTGCAAGATCTCCAAGGTATGCCTGTACTAAGATAGAAAGTATGCTTTGGGATAAAGTCCAGAGGTGTGGCCTGGAATTCATCAACCTTTATAATTTCTGCTCCTCACATTGTCCAATAACTTACTTCTCTTCCCAAATCACTGTTGTAATCTGGCTTGTTTTCCTAATTCAACAATGATGATTTATAATCATTCCCACCTCTGTGCCTTTAACTCTGTTGTTCTGCCTCTGTCCTCTGCTTGTCTGAATTCTGTCCACATATGCTCAGTCTCCACATCTGTAAAGGGCAGGGAATGGACCAAATGATGTCTAAGTTACATTATAACGCTATCATTCTATGACATTTTAAATCCCACCTCTTCATGAGACCATCCTGGATCACTCCAGCCTTCATTGAACTCCTCTTTTTTAACTTAGCCCCTTTTTTTTTCCATTTAATTATATTAGCTATTTAATAACTTACCCAAGGCAGTATAGAATTGAATTTAAGAAGATGGGCAGAGGAATCAAACAGACTTGGATCTAGGTCCTGGCATGAACATTTACTAACTATATGACATTGGGCAAGTTGTAGTCTTTCTTAACCTCAGCTTCCTTATCTGTAAAATGGGATCATAAAACCTTCTACCTTGTAGAATTGTTGTAAAGATTAAGTGAGATAACCCATTAAAGCAGATAGTACAGTGCCAGTAACTTATTAAGGCCTTCTATAAAAGTTAATAATAAAAATCAGTGTAACAGCTTTGCCTCAGCTTACAACTCAGTTGTAAGTACATTGAAGGCACAGATAGTGGCTTCTCTTATATGTAGGGCCACCTCCCCCATCCAGCACCTGATACAGGATAGCATCCCCTAAGAGATGCCAGTGGACTGATATTTATGGTACTCTAAAATAAAAACATGTGAGCGTAGCAGAAATGAATCTTGGTACGCCAACTCAGGTTTTCAAGAATTATCAAATGTCTACATTTCCTTTAAAGCATCTTAAGTCTGACTGCAGTCTCATACTATTGTACTGAAGGAAATTCAGTGTCTATCATTATAGCCCCTTCCAGGAGGGAAAGTCCAAGGGTCTTGCGTAGCACCAGAGTATCGAAGAATTCTCACACTGTTCCATACCAGTCTCTACTGAAAAGCCCAGTGAACCAGTGCACGTGGCTCCTTTCAGTCCCAGGCAGTTTAGCTGCTTCTCCGCCTTGCATGGAACATAAGAATTGGACCAGACTGGGTGCTGCTGAACTCAGAGTGAAGTTCCCAGTGCTTCACTTGGTCATCACATTTGAGATTTGCTCACGTCCCCAGGACTTTGACAGGAGTGGGGTAAGCCCTACTCCAGAAGGACCCATTATTCCCTTTTCTCACCTCAGACCAAAAGATTCCCTTGCCTTGGAAGACAATTCTGTCACTTCCCTTACTTTCTGGGGCAACTAATAATCACTTCAATGGGGCAACATTTAAATAATCACTTTAATGAGTTTAGGATTCTGCTTTTAGACCTAAAAAAAAAACAAAGAAACAAAAAACAAAGACATCTGAGGCAGAGATTTATTAAGGATCTGATTATCTGTTTGAAATGAGGAAAGGAAAATAAAAGAAAATATAACAAGCACAAATCAATATTTCAATAAACTATCCTGCCCAATAAGTCAAGAAGAATCAGATTTGCCCCAACACAGAAAGATCAAAGCACAAGATAAAGGGATGCTGGAATGCTGACAGCCATATTCCATTCTTTGGTCAGACAAGACTTTTTTCTCTATAGTTTTGGCATTAGGAAAAAGAATGGGCCTTTGTCGATGTTAAGATTCACTGTCTCCACTCCAAATTTCAGGAAATTTTAGATTGTTACAGTGAAAGTAACTTCTATGCAGGCAAAGCACATCTTGTGGTCTTAAAAGAACAAAAGATCAGAGAGGCCATAAAAATTGCCCATAAGTCTTCTAAGACATCAAAGGACTCTTACCAATAACATGCAGATGACTTAGTGAAAGTAAATCAGGAACATATGGATTAAGATTCTCTTGAAATACACATGGTTTAGAAACTAGGTGAAGAGGGAATTGCTTAGGGCCAAATGCATTTTGGTTTTTCTAAACACATGTGTGTGGCTATCACCACCAATACCTTTGCCCTATCCCCCACCCAAACACATACACACAAAAAGATTTTCTGCGGGTCTAGATTCCTAGAAAGTGGTAAAACACATCATGACAGACTCATAGCTATTTACCCAAGGTGAGATTAATTTAACAGATGCTATTTCTAATGTTTTCAGAAAAGAGAAAAAGAATTGGAAAAGTCAGTGGATAATTCACTATAACTAGTAAAAGACTTCTGGTTTTGGTTTCTGATTTCAAAATAAATATATACCTACTTTGTTGGTCTCAGTTTCTTATGTATAAAATGTAGGAAGTGGATTGATTAACCTCAGAAATGTTCGGAAATGTCTTTATGCTCTGACCATTTCACTGTCTGCTCATTCCCCATTGTGCTTCTTTCTCTAATGTGGGCATATGCAAAATTTTACAACAATAACAACAAGACCTGAAAGTTAAACTTAAAATATCCAGCATCCAGGTTTGGTCTCAGGAAAAATTCAAAACAGGTATAAATGAGCCTTGGATATCCACCCACTTTTTTTTCTGCCTCTCTTCTCCCCAAGCACCTCTGCCTGGATGTTTACCCCAATAGCCTAAAGCAGCCCATTACAGAACCCAAACTGAAGTCTGATCTCTGTTCTAAAATCATTTCTTTCTTTTTAATAGTCATTTATTTAGTGCCCATTATGTGCCAGGATATTATCTAAATTCAAGGGACCATGCAGAGATAGCCAGTTGTCAGGCAGCCAGATGTCCATTCATTTGAAGATTTAAGCAAGAGGAATACCCAAGGTAGTGATAAGAGTTGAGTTCAGGATTTCTAAAATGCTGTACAAGAAGGGAGTGAATTCAGAATAGCAGCTGCCTCATAGTATACCAGATAATATCAAACCAGTAACAAGGTAAGTGGGATTCAAGCAGATCCCACTATGTGTAAATTAATCCCATTGGGTAGAAAAATTTACTATCAGTATCTGGCAGATTAAATACCTACCAAAGACTTTTTTTCCCAAAGCCAATTTTCTCATTCATAATACCCCTACTATCCTGAACCTGAACTGACTCATAGGAAAGTCCGTTTGTCTACTCATGGAAGAAGTAAAGTTATTTATGTATTAAAACTATTATTCAGCAGCTCCCTACCTCTATTTTTAGTACAATTATAATTATTTCACAATCATTCATTTCTAGAGTCTATGTGAAGCAGATAATGATTGGAATCTGCATTTGAAATTGATTTCCAAATTTTTCTCTATGAGCCATTAATACCATCAGAATGTACTAATGTGAGATTTAGTTTTGAGTTAATGACAAAAGGGAACCCAAACACAGTAATGACATCAAAACCCTTGCTATCCAGATGCATGACCCAAAGTGATTCTTCCCCTTCACCTGAGAAAACTGCTTCTAACATATAGATCCCAATTGCTGTAGACCAAATTCCATGGCACAAATATCCTAATCTACTTGAAATAATCTTCCCTGTCACCTTGACCACATTGCACACGAAAAAGCATACACCACCGAGGTGGTCGAGGGAGAGTTTATTAACGCCTGTTCTGTGACATTATAATGCATGTTATGTTGGGAGCAGAGGGCTGAATAACAAATTCAGTATCTTTCTGTGAAAAATACAATCCATAAGAATCCATGAATGTACAGGAAGAGTCCATTTAAAGTCTCTATTAATGTGATTTCTTTCCAAATTAATTGGCCAAAGATATTGTGGAGCTCTCGTTACTCATTTTTGTATAAAAGTTCATGGAGGAAAATATAAGGTAGATTTGTTACTTGGTTGAAAATACTGCACACAGACCCACGAGGAAAAGAAACTTTTAAGCATTTAGATCCATTTCTGACATAGCATCAATGTGAAAAATGATATGGCATTTATACTGACAGAGCAAAAGGAATGGCAGTAACAAAAAATACAGCAAGGGGAGTGGATGTGACTCAAGTGGTTGAGCGCCTGCCTCCCACATGGGATGTCCTGGGTTCAGTTCTGGTACATCCTAAAAGATAAAACAGACAATGAGCAGAAGACGAGCAAAACAAAAAACAAAACAAGCAAACAAAAACAACAAAGAGCAGACAACGAGTGCAAAACAACGAACAAAAACGAGCTGAAAACAACACAAGGAGGAGGGAGCCATGGGGGGGAACACAGCCAGCAAAGGTCCTAGTAAATTGGTTATTAGAATTTGTTCAAGTCATCACTTGTGTTGTGGAGATGAGACCCTGATGCTAAAAAGATGCTGGAGTATTTCAAAGCAGAGTTGGACAAGCCACACAAATTAGTATGTGTACTTCACATTTCCTAGGTCGGGAATTATTTGTAATTATAGTGACTAACATCTTTTAATATAATTTGCTAAGCAAAATAAATTTGCAAATAAATTTTGTAAAATTCCACAGGTTGAAAATTGTGAATTTCTGACAGACAGCATCTAAAATGTATTAAATTACCATTTTAAACATGTCATCATAATATAAAGAATATTGGGAAAATATTTCCCTCTTTATAACAAGAGAATATTTAAACTGGTTTAGGCATATGCACGTGAACTTCCTCTTAATAGGACACAAATGATGGTGTGTATGCAGTTTTTACACATCAGCATTCATTTAACTTTGGCTCTTAACAGTTTCTACCACACCTCTTTCAAGGTTTTGGTTCAGTTTAATTGAAAATACTTCTGACATTGTAAAGCAAACAATTTAAACACTGTTACTACTTATAACTCTTTCATCAAACAAGCCCAAGACTGTTGAACCAAAAGAATAAGGAGGTAAATTAAATGACAAGGCTGACAAAAGACTTCAATTGCCATGCAAATCTCTGATTTTCAAATTTAGGTATTAATCCAAATTGGCAAGCTTTTCTCATTGATTGTCTTTATACCGAGTTAGTATCATACATTGTAGGTATGAAATAATGTACATAGGAAAAAGACTTTTAAATTTCATAATCTGCAGTTCCACATAAGATTTTAATCTTTGAAAAGTTTGCATTGCTAAAAATGATTGAAAACCAAAGACCTGTTCCAAACTTCCCCTTTGACAAAGTTGTAAAGTCAGTTAGCCTTCCAGGCTTCTCAGAGTCTTCAATATGTAAAAATAGGTGTGAATTTCCACAAGGGATGCTAGCCTATTGTCTTAGTTTGGGATCCTCCAGAGGCAGACAGGGAGAAGAGGATTCCAATGCTAGTGGTGTTTGGGGGAGGTGCAGAAAACATGGTAGGTGTAGAAAAGTGAGAAAGGGAATGCAGCCTATCAAGGGCGTGCTATCCAGCCAGTTGCCACTGGGGGCAAATGGAGTATAACACCTCAGGAGAACACAGGGATACTCTATATAACTTAAAGCCTTAGATCTAACCCACCTGAGAGGCAGGAAATCTATGGTATTCATACACCCACTGCTGTCAGTTAATGGAAGAGGTTTCCTCCTGGAGGTTGTGAATTCCCAGCACTTCCAGCCTGCCTGGGCTGAACCATCTTCCAGCTCCAGAGAAAGCCCGCAGGCACAGAGCTGCAGAAGCAGGCAGGCAGTGGGAAGTGAGCTCCAGCAGGGAAGTGGGAGGGAAGGCCTGAGGGATACGTGCAGAGTACCCAGAATAGCTGCTACCAATACGGTGTTTCCCAAACTAATCTGACCACAAAACTCTTTTTTTTTCAAGGAGCTTAAATAATTTCCATTAGAATTTTATTTTGGGGGGAAACACTATACTCACCTAGTGCTATAAGGAATATTATAATAAATACAGTGCTTTCACATACATTATCTAATTTGAGTCTCAAAAACCTATGTATTATTGTCTCCATTTTACAGATGAGGAAAACTTAGCCTAGGTACATTAAATAGTTACTGATAAGCCCAAAAAGCAAACTCAAGCTTCTGGTCTTAAGATCTAAATTCTTAGGTACATCACACTGTTTCCTTAGAAAAAAGCATTTTCAGCTATTACATAAAAACTTAGTATTAAAGTAGTTTTTTGTCTTTTTATCCATGAAAGTCCTTATAAAGTACTATTAAAATGACCCCCTGCCACCAGATATACAATTCTGTGAAAACTAGGAGATTAAAAAAAAAAAATTTCAGACAACTTTGGATTCCATGGTTACTATAGAGACAGTGAAGCTTGTTGTCACCATAACGTAGTACTCTGTCTATAGTTTTACTAATAGATACCTGAGATAGTCTCATGAATTTAAAGCTTTTATGAGCCTTCTATATTTTACGGTATAGGAACACAATTTATAATGATATGATGTATTATTATAGAAATTATCAGCTAGCAAAGTCTAAATATATGTTAAAGGTTTGCAGTTAGTAACTGTACCACAGGAAAAACAAAAAGTCTTCAAAAAGCATATAGATCTATGATTTGGGTTTGTTTAAGCTAATATTTATTGAGTGCTTAATATGTGGCCAGCACTGCTCTAAGTAATTTATAGGTATTGACTCAGTTCTCAGAACAATCCTATGGAGGATGTATTGTTATCATCTATTAGGATGATTTGTCAAATATCAGCTTTTTGACAAATGAGAAAACTAAGGCACAAAGACTAAAACTTGTTAGTCCAACTTATGCAGCTAATAAGTGGCAGTGCCAAGATTTGAACCAGGAAAATATGGATTCACAAGTCATACTCAAAAACACTATACCATACCAGACTTACTACAGAGTTGCTCAAGGTATTGGTCCATTAAGGATTACTGTGGTTTTAATTCTTATTTTAACAGGGTAAAGAAAAGTAATTCCAAAACCCATAAGCAAACATTGTCAGATAAAAAATCATTTAAACTTGTACTTACATTTTGCAGAATTACTTCCAACAGCCCTGACCCAAACTATCTTAGCATTTTAATTTTCTGAGTTCTCACTGACATTTTATTCTCAAAGACTTTTAAAATTTTTTCATATACTGAAATAAAATGTTAATGTGCATAATTAGAGGTTGCATATGGAAAATTAGAGAGAGAGAGAGAGAGAGAAACCGAACTAGAGAGTGTTAAAAAGTTAGAAAGCCATTTTCCTACAAACCAAAGCAATGAACATTATTCTGGACAGAGGTATATCTTGATTTGCTTAACAGATGTTCTCATGAAAAAGCTGTATGTTGATTTGAGATATGTGAAACCACATATTAACTGACATGGCTTTTTAAAATCGTTTTCCCATTGACACAAGTATCAAAGGTGCTTTACCTCCTTTCTGAGTGATTGATCAAGTAGCCTGCAAACCGGTAAACCTAGAACTGCTGTAGTAAACCTTCTTTGTAAATCAAAGCATCCTTTAAGAATAATGTCAATATCTTTAGTGAGGCAAGCAGAAAAGGTGGTCACTGGTTGAGAATTCTCGGGCTTTACAACACAACTTTACAATATCTG
Organism: Chaetophractus vellerosus; assembly: GCA_004027955.1. Classification (NCBI taxonomy): domain Eukaryota; kingdom Metazoa; phylum Chordata; class Mammalia; order Cingulata; family Chlamyphoridae; genus Chaetophractus; species Chaetophractus vellerosus. The sequence goes on along the minus strand of PVKH010007646.1, from coordinate 2,337 downwards.
CTGGTAATGGAGATATCTGGGGGAAATCTGAAGTCCTTCAAGAATAATGAAGGAAACCCTGTGTGAAAGACTCCAGACACTAATGCCTGAAGGGCCCACAACTCCAAGACCTCTTAAATTGAACTATATTAACATTGTAAATATAGTTGTACATGAGGTAAACATGTACAACTGCAATTGAAAGGTCAATAAAGAGGACCAATGTGGATGCCAGGGCGGAGAAGTCAGGACATGTGCAGTAACATCATCACACCAATAAATGATTTTAACCTTAGTATCAGTGATAGAACTGGCATCCTACCAACTGGCTATATCCCATCCTACAACTGTCTAATGAGTAGCTCACCACAATCATCCAGAGCCAGAGAGAGACAGCTTGGGTTATCATCTGCCTCTGAGAGGTAGGGATGAAAGAGTAACTCAATGTTGACTTATGTGGTTGATTTCCACTTGGCTTCTCTTAAAAAAACTAAAGGAAAAACAAAAACAACCAAAGAGTCAAATAGTCATCTAAATATGTAGATGATGGGAAGCATTTACAAAGATGAACAGATGCATGTGTGTGTGTTTGTGCTTATTGTGAAATTTCAAGCCTAAAAAAAAACACAACACTGTGCATGTGTGTACTTGAGTATCTGTCTTTTTGTCATGTGGTCACGAGGCGGTGTTCTTTTATTTCTGAGAGCTAAATCAAATCCTCAAACTGACATCAGGAGGATCTGAGTCAATCTCTGGCAGAACTTTTAACTCCCTATCAATTGCCTATTCAAAAGAAAGCAATTTGTACTCACTAATATAAATGCAAAAGCTTGTAGCCACAAGGATGTGTTTGAGAAGCCATACATTAGCTGCTACTATATATTTTTTTATCATTATAGTGTTTTAAATGTTAACTGACCTATAGTCAAATTAGCCAAAGTATCTGAAAGGTAAGATATATATCATAACTTACTGAAACTAATGACCCATAAGGCATCCTTTGGTTGAGGTCTCTATGTCTGGCATTAGTCATGGAAGGAAAATGAGACAACTGCTCCCATTTTATGATATTAGCAGACAAATCTTATATATAAATGAATAAATCATGGCTCCTGATCTCAAGGAGCTTCCACTCCAGCTGCAGGGATGAAAATAATTTACAGTAAATCATTCTGGAAATGACTCAGTACCAAACAAAAGAGGCAGAAATTGAACTGGACTTTGAATCATAAATATAAATACTGTAAAATAACTCAGGAAAAGATAAGATATTCAATGTCAGAGACTACTATGAGCTGCTGGTGGGAAGGGAAGGTGAAGATGAGGAGAAGATGGGAAGTTCTCTGTGGTGGGAAATGAGAGTTTATGTTAAGAGAATCATGGAAATAGTTTGAATAGGTAGAGCAAGACTAATCCAAAACAATGAGGGGTAAAGTTTATATTATTTCAACAATTAGGAAAACTGTTATACACTGAATCACTGATGATGAGAAGGACCTTAAAGTTTGGTTTTCTTTGTTTGGTACATCCCACTCCCTACTTCTTATTAAAATATAGTTTTCAGTTCTATCATTGAGAATCTGTGAATGGTAAACTTTAACAGGCTTTTTTGGATTTTTACCTTTGATATTTTTTACATTTGTTGTTTTTGGTGGTGATAGTGGTTATTTTTTTAAAGGGAAGGTAATCAAAAAACTTCTTTATTTTTCTTATTCTAGAATGGCAGTTTATCAGATATATTTCTAAGCTGACATTTAGAACATATCATGCCAGTGTCTTCAGGTCTTTAATGTAGTTGCTACATATGCTTTACTCTAATTATTGTTTTGGGGTATTTTTTGTAGATAATGTGGTTTTTTTTCTCTATAGTATCTATTAAATGTTTTTCTTTGTATTTGGTGTGATATAGTTTTTCTGTGACATGTCCAAGAATGGTTACATTGCCAGAACTCATGCTTCATTAAAATAAAATTCATGTCCTTTATGAATTCTGGAAAATTCAGACCCAATACTCTCAAATATTAGATTCGCTCCTTCTGAAATTCCTTTTAGATATATGTTGGACCTTTTTATTCTATCTTAGATGTTTATTAACTCTTTTCATATTTCCATAGCTTTTTCATCTGAAATGCAATCTACTTAATTTCTTCAAATTAATATTCTAGTACATTAATTCTCTCTTTAGTTATATCTAATCTGCTATTTAATCTGTTCATCCAGTTTTATTTTTATTTCAATTTCAATGGCTAGATACTATGTTTCAAATTTTTTTATTTTGGCTCTTTTATAGATATGCATCTTTTTTTGTCTTGTTCTTACATTTGGGTCACTAATAATTTAAAATATTTTGATTTTATA
>PVKH010007645.1:0-20049 GCA_004027955.1 Chaetophractus vellerosus | reverse complement strand
AAAAATAATACAGCTGATTAAAAATCAAGTTAATTCAATTCTAGGCAGACCTAGTCAGGTCCATTACCACCAGCTACACCTCGCTGACCAAGAAGAAAATCCAGAGTACTTAAATGCTACCTACCTTGAAGGGTAGGGATGTCCCCTCCTATGGGAACTGCATATAACTCAAGAATATGCTATTGGTACCACTGGGTGCAAGGCAAAGCACTGCAAAGGAGGGCCTAAAACAACCAGAGGCCGTTCTTGAGCTCCTTGAGAAACATGCCTCATTAGCATAGAGGTTAGCTCAGCAAACAATCCTCTCCCCCAAAAAACTGAGCCACAAACAACTAGGGGAATGAGGCCCCTGCTTCCCCCAGCTGGTTAATGCCAGAGGGTGCCTAATCAGCATTCTCCCTCCATCCTTTTTGAAAAACAAAAGGAGGAGATGTTGGGGACAATGAAGGAAACATGCAGTACTCGTTATCAGCAGCATGACCTCCCTAAATTAATAATAAACAGCCTGAGTCATGTTCCACCGATTTCTCAAAGAACTGGAAAGAACAGTTTGCTAGCCCACCCCCTTCCCTAGCAGCAGCTGCTACCAACAGACAACTACCAAGCCACTCCCTCCTTCCTTTGAGTATAAATACTTGTACCTCACCAATAAACTTTTGCAGCTTGATCAGACCTACTGTCTTGCTGTCGTTCCTTGTTGTCTCCCTGTCCCATACCATTCTCTTTCTCACAGGTCCAGAGGCCCCAGTTGATTGTCCCGCTGGATGGGACAGTTAATGGGGTTAGTTTTAGTAAGAAGAAAAAAGGACATTTAGTATATTTGTAAAAATTGATGCTATAACAGCCAAATATGCAAGGAACTTATTTTCAGGGGAGGGTGGCACCCCAGTGTGAGAGAACACCTCGGTAGCCTTTTGGTCTAATTGTTTAAGATTGGCCTAAATTACTCCCTGAGTTTGGATGACGTTACAGCATGGTTGTGTCTGGGAGATCCTTTGTTCCTCTATCGTCATCTTCTTCATTTGTTGTATTGGGTTGTTGGCTGGTTTACTCCATGCCATGGTGAAATTTCAACCTTCATGCTGGGATGCATCATGGTCCTGTTGGCAATAAAACACAGGCATACCCTCTTCCCCATGTTAGTAAATCCACTGGCCCATGCAATCCTTTGTTGTTATCATCCCCTGTTAAGGGTTTTTAAAATGCCTGAGGTTTTACCATTGACATGGTGCAATGGAAATGCCATTCAGCTGCTGTGAAACCATCAGCATTTCAATTTAAAAAAAATTAACATATATAGAGCTATTCCTATATTGCCCATCAGACTGGATAGTCCTTGGTCCTTACTTCCCTTTTTTTTTGTTTTAGAGTGGAGTGACAGCATTCTATGATGGCTTGTCCTGTTGGATTGTAAGGTATTCATGTAATATATTTAATCTGCCATTGTTGAAAGAAAAGTGATAGCTGTTTAGAGGTATATCCTGGTCCATTATCGATTTTAATAGTTTTTGGTCATCCCTTATGATTAAATGCAATTAGCAGGTGAGAGATCATGTTCCATGATGATTTTCTTATAAATGGGGTGGCCACTATGAAATGAGAGACATCTGTTTGCCATATTTGGTTTGCATTAAGGAAACCTTCAGGGATAGACCCTTTCACTCCTGAATTGGCCAGATAGACCTTATTTTTTTTCTTTAAGTATTACTTCTTTGGTGGTGACAAGGGCCAGGTCAGCACTTCCCTGGGTGACAGCACATAACTCTGCCACGGAGCAGGGCTGAGGGGCTCTGCTTTGATTGGGTATGATTGAACAAAGCCCTCTGAAAGGATTTTGGGGCATTGGAAGGAGTTTCCCAGCAGAGGATTCCCAACATTATCAAATTTAGGTCTACATTTATTTGCCCAATGCTTTCCCTTATAGCATCATGGACAGTCTTTAATGGGCAGGGTGTTTTGCTTAGGTCAGCTCTTTTGTGAGCCTCCTGTGTTATGAGGGAAATCCTTGGCTTAATGACCAGTTTTTCCACAAACAAAACATTTTGCTGAGGCAGCAAGAGCCATGGCTAGAGTTTGAGCTTTAAAGATTTTTTTGCCTGAGTTTTTTTGTTTGTTTGGTTTTTTTTTTTAAAGATTTATTTTTTATTTATTATATATGCCCCCCTTTCTGCTTGTTCTTGCTGTGTTCATGTTTGCATTCTTCTGTGTCTGCTTGTCTCCCCCCACTGCGGTGACCCACCGAGTCAGCTCACTGCATGGTGGCCTGCCTGCTCGCGGCAGCTTGCCCTGCTCGTGGGGGCTTGCCCTGCCCGTAGCGGCTTTGCCCTGCCATGGTGGCTTGCCTTCTCAAGGTGGTCTGCCCACTCAAGGAGGCCCCGGGAACTGAACCTGGGGCCTCCTATGTGGTAAACCAGCACCCTACCAATTGGACTACAGCTGGCCACAGTGCCTGTTTTGACAAGCTCTGACAAAACTTCTACAGGAAAAGCCACCATTTCATAACCATGTTTTCTGGCCTCTTTCATGCATAACTGCATGCTTGACTCTAGAAATTGTGATGAAAGAGGATGAGGCAGCTTCTTTGAGATAGTTAGGCATAACCCAGCCACTAGAAGAGGTGGTAGTGGTGGCAACAGTAATGGGGGGTAAATAGGATCTGGTGGTGTGGATTGAGTAGCCATATCTGTTTCCTTTTTTCCTGATGGAATGTATAGTGGAGTTAATGCTGCACAAATAATGCTCCAAGTTGTAATAGCAACAGGGAGTGCAATTGCTAAGAGTTGTATTGTTTTTACAAAAGAATCCAGTTCTTTGGAAATTCTAGGTCCCATGAAGATTTAGAAACCCCTCACCATACTAGTGACATTGGCACCTGTCCCCAGTGGATGTTGCTGTTCCCTTACCTTGGAAAGATTAGTTTTGGGATTTTGTCCAGGTGAGTATATCCACTCTTAACTTGCTGATTCACTCCACTAATCTGGATCACGTTGCTGATCTGAATCAAGTCATGGTCACCAATTGCCACAGGAGTTAAATGAAAACCCTCTGAAGCTTCATATTCTTTGGGGGGGAGGTGGCCAGTGGGCCCCATTTATTTGAGCTCCTCTAATATATATACAGTCAGATATATAAGGATGTGTGCCCAAGCAATTCCTGCATGTGAAATTGCACAGAAAATCTTTCTTGCAGAAGGCACTGGAGAGGCAGAAAGCTCCAATTAAGTGATAGTGTAAAGTAAAAAAGGCCTCATTGTTTTCAGCAGGGACTGATAACAACAGCTTGTCCCCATGCTGCAGTAATTTGCTTGCACAGCAAAGCAGGTTTAAGCTGTTCCAAAGCATACCCACATTTGGGGTTTGAAGAAAGACTTCAGCCCATCTGACTGAGCTGGGTAGTACATTTTGAACTGCTGAAGTTGGATGGGTTGTGAGATATGTACAAAGATATGGGGTGGAAAATAGTATGCTTGCTGTTCTCAGGGTAGGGAGGGGCTTACTGAGGACTGCCTTATCATTAGGGGAGAGAAAGTTCTGTGGTTCAGTGGTGCTGTGAAAAGAGCAGGGGCCAAATGGAGCATTCTGCATTTGGACACATCGCTTGAGCTCAGGGTCAGTATGTTACAATCTAATATTCCTAACTGATGGATGTTAGGGAAAAAAAAGCAGGGAGGTTTGGGATTGGGGCAGAGATACAGTGTGGCTGCTTCCTGATGTCAAGCGTCAGTGCTATGTTTTGTTGTTTTTTCTTTGGACCTTTGGTTTAGTGGCTGGTATTGAATTTCATGCATTAGGAGGAGGTTTTCCACAGGATGCTGGGTAATGTTCCAGACTGTTGATTGGATGAACTGTATTTTAGCTTGGAAAATATATGGTCCTGCTGATATTAAAAGAAGATATTAGTGGGATGAGGATGGGAATTAACCATGAGATCCAGGCTGTGTTGTGAGATTATTGGCTCCAGGAGAAGATTAATTGCTGTGAGGGGAAGGATTAATAAGGTTAATATGAGAGGGGTTAGGAGGGATAAGAGAGTGGTGGTAACATAAATTCAACTTTGAATATTAATGGTTGAAGTGAAATTATATAATTTGTTGGGTTTAACAGTATATAAGTAATTTTTCTTTAGTATGTAACAAAGTATCAGTTGGGGGGGTTTTCAGGAGGTTTTTAATACAATATATTTTCCTATTTCTTTATAAATTTTATTTGAGATTTTTCAGTGACATTAAAAATAGCTTGGGCATAAGAAGAGTTTACATAGACACATATAGAATTTTAGTGGGAATAGGAGACTTTAGATTATTAACTGTGGCTTCATAATGATATTTTTGAGTGATTATTATTTTTCATGGATTTAAGATTCCCAACTGAAAAGGCTGCATAGGCTTATAGTTAAAATGACTTTATTTTTCCCCAGTTATTACAAGTTGAGGCATAGGCACAAAATTATTATTATTTATTTAACTTTGGGCTGTAGGGTGCCCGGCACTTTATAATTTCAGTACCTGCATTGGTTTTGCTGTCAGCACTTTAACTGGAGTGCCGAATTTAAACTTGGTTTATTGTTGTAAAGTTTCTTTGTCCCCTTATAGCTGTTTCATTAAAAGGTCACTCATTTTTCTAATAAAAAGTCCAATTAATATCCTGATTCATAGTTTAAGACTACATGAGGTGACTGGTAAATAGAATTTCTTGGTAACTGTTAATTTGAGCTGGCATTCTATATAGGGAACTTTCATTTTTTAAGCAGCAAATAGTAGCTGGCTGGTTACAAGAGTTCTGTTGCAATGTTTGCAGTAGTGAAGGCATACCTTGACCCTTCCAAGAGTGGGAAGGGACTGATGTACAATTGTTGGGGGGAGTACAATGAATGTTTGTGGATGATGTCCATGAGTTGTTGGTGAGCAATAAATACCTGGAATTGCTGCTACAGAGTTCAGTAGCTGTGATGTCTGTTTTTCCCATGGAACCACTCTGCTGCTTTTTGGGTTTCAATGGTATGGTTCTGGATCTTCATGAGAGCATCTGCTTTAACGGTTCGGAGAGGGGTGTTAGAGGAGTGGGCAGGTATATGATACAGTTATCTGTTGCTGCTGGCAGGCATATCAGATGTCTTTCCACAGATTTCTTCTTCACAGAGGGTGGTTTACAACAGTTCCTTGTTTCTGTCTTGTTTCTAGTATCAGCAACCTACCCTGGGATAGGGATGGTAGTTTAAAGAGTGACCAGACACTAATGGGTTAAGCCTTTTTTTTTGCAAAAGGGCATGGTATGTTGCTCACAGTTGCTTTTTTTAAATAAAGGGGCTATATTGTAATTGGCACCTTTTACAATTGTAATTACAACCCAAAAATGTACTTGTATAGAATTTTGCCTCTGCCACAAAATTTATTTAAAGCTAATGTTGGTTCTGGCTACATCTAATTTACACAGTAAGTCAAGGTTTACCCCCCTTACTGTTGTAGCCTTTGTTATTGTTTTAAAAGTAGTCTTCTGGGGATGTTGCTTATTTCCATGCACATCTTTTTCTGATTAACACATACAATTATTTTAACATCTGAGCTAAATGAGAGATGATGGGTTTTAAATACCCCAAAGACTCCAGAAAGGTTATTAGTTGTTTAGTGTTTGTGATATGGGAAAACATTATACTTTAACAGCACTTAAGAGTTTGACAGAGTAGCAAGTATGTTGCAGTTTCTTCTAATTTTTTGCTTATTTCTGGCTTTTAAGATAAGACACAATTTTGTCTGGTATTTCATTTAATTCTGTTAAAAGGATTATTGGTTAACATAATATTATTAATATAATGAAATAGGGTTATAATTATAGGTTTTTCATGCAAGCCTATTTTTTGTCACTAGGCCTGGATAGAAGAAAGGGCTATGCACTCAGCCTTGGGAAAGTGCTGTGAAATCTTCCATTGGCCTTTTCATATGAAGGTGAATTAAGGCTGGATTTATTTGCCAAGGTGATATTAAAGAAAGCTTTAACAAGTTTTAAAATAAAGTGATAGTGACATAACTGGATATTAACTTTTATAATAAACCTACTACATTTAGTGTTGCTGTAAATGGCAGTGGTGTTATTTTAATTTATGATAGCTTACTGTTATATGTAAACCATCAGGAGCCTTCAAGATGAATCGGAATAGTATGAGTTAAAGTATCTGCCTTTAGATTTCTAGGCAGAGAGGTGGTTTCTGTGGCACATAATGTTTGTTTTTCCAAGGTGAAAGACTAAATCTTTTGTAATAGTATCAAATAAAAAGATACTCTTCAGGATTTGATTTTAGAAAGCAAAATGTTAAAAGTTTTCTGGTTTGAATATTGTGTTTTTATAATTGATAAGACTTGTTTTTTGTTGTTGTTGTTTTTAAAAAGCCATGGAAATGATAATGTTCAAGAACAAGTAGCTATTTTGATAAAAGACTTTTTTTTTTGGACACTGTCTAAAATAGACCAATGATTTTAAAAACTTTGAGAAAGAGCATTAGTATACTATTTGGTAAACCCATAAAATATTACTCAACTTTAGCCACAAATATTCTTTTTCCATGCATTTTCCATATTAATATTAAGATAAAATTACTTTCTTTTTCTTTAATAATACAAACCCATTCTATATACCTTCCATACTTGTTACTAACACAACTTTGAAAACTGTTTCAAAACAAACCTCGTACAACATACACTTTCCATCAAAATTAAACAAACTTATAAGATTCATGATTTAATTTGTCTATAACTAATTTTATTATTTCAAATTAGTACCCATATTTTTTAAATGCTTGTTTACTTTTTGTGCATTTGAATAGAGGTCTTTTAATAATTTTCTTTTGTCAATTTAATATTAGCATACAGACATATCAAAATATTCCCTGAACAAATAGACAAACAAAAAATGAGTTAAGTCACACTAACAGAAACATAAACTCATCAACTTGAATCATAATTCTTACATTTTTGATATGGCTATTTTAAGCTTTCCATTAATTAACACCTCAGATTTTACTGCTTTTAAGATTTTTTCTGTAATCAATGTTTCAGTAATATGCAAACTTGTTTTTGGAAACATTTTTTGTAGTAATTATTAATTGCAACTAGTTAGGAACACTTGAGAATTATATGTGCAGTTAAGCACTAATTCAGCAGTTCAGATAGACAGAGATTTAGTACATGTATTTTGGATTATTACTCTTTAGGAGTACATTTAGACTTAAAGTTGAGGAATAAGATAAAAACTTACTTTTTTAATTAATTTTTTAAGGATACAGCAATTGCATAAATGTTACACAAAAAATTTTATGGGTACCCATATGCCCCACCTCCCACACCTCCCACAACCTCGCACATATACATCCTTCATCAGTGTGGCACATCACCTGCAATAGATATACACATTTTGGGGCTTTGCCACTAAGCATGGACCATAGTTAAGACTGTAGATCATACTCACTCCCACACAGTTCTGCATGATACATGATGATATGAAATGGCCTATATCCACCATTGCAATTTCACCCAGGAGTGATTGTAGGTTTGATACTTTGCAGGGTCTCAAGAGAGACAGTATATTGGGGTTTGAATGAGATGTGGATAGGAAATTTGAGCTGAATATCCTATCCACATCTGGTTTGTGATGGGCAGCAATGATAGGAATATCATTCAGTGTCTTAGAATTTTGTATTGACTGAGCTTGGTGGGAAAAGGGAGAGCAGAGGAGGGAGTGAGTGTGAGAACAGGTGGCTTTTCAGTGAGTGGAGCAAATGAGGGGTTGTGAGGGGTTGTGAAACTATTTCTTTGAGATTAAGGAGTGAGTTAAGGGTGTGTGGAATTCAGAAATGGCAGAGTAAGTGGTTTTCATATCAATAAGAAAGGAAATTGGCTTACCTGCCACCAACAGAGTTATCTGAGGTTATGCTTCAGAGATGGGTGTGGGGCTTGCATGGTTCCTGGACACCTTCAATCATCTGTTGCCAGTACCAGAAGGTCTGGGAGGTTGAAGGCAGGGGTTGGGTCCAACTAGGTAACTCACACCCTTTTGCGATGAGAGGCTTGGGGACCATTTGGACCTCCCATGGATTCCTTGCTTGCACAGGGGGCATGGCTCCAGAGAAGGTTGTGAGTTTCATTCAGGGGTGCTGATAGGATGCATGGTAATGAGGGTGGGGCAGTATTGGTGGGATTAAGGCGGTCTGCCCGCTAGGAGAGGTCCCCGGGAACCAAACCCTGGGCCTCCCATGTGGTATGCCAGTGCCCTATCCACTGGGCTATTGAGCCGGTGCCTGTTTTTGTTTCTGTTTTTGTTTTTGTTTAAAAGAAACCAATTGTATTGATACATACTAATAAAGCACACAGTTCATTCAAAGAGTACAATCATTGGTATTTTGTAAATCACAAAGTTGTGCCTTCATCATTTTAATTATTAGAGCATTTTCATTATTTCAATGAAAATAATAATAATATACAAAAAACACACAAGAAAATTCCTCACCTGTCAATCTACATTTCCCCTACTGTGCATAGCTGCTGTTTCTAGCTATTTTTGCACAATTATTTGTTAATTAAGCAGTTTTATAGAGATATATCCAAATACCATATGATCTATTCAAAATGTGTAATCAAGGGATTTTAGTATAATCACAATATTGTACTTTCATGATCTCAAAAAATTTATAACAATATAATTACTAACTGGGATAATAACCACTTGATCATGGTGTATAATTCTTTTAATGAGCTTTTGGATTCTGTTTGCAAGTATTTTGTTCAGGATTTTTGCATCTATATTCATTGGAGATATTGGTCTGTAACTTTTTCTCTTATTATCTTTACCTAGCTTTGCTATTAGCGTTATGTTGGCTTCATAGAATGATTTTGGTAGCATTCTTTCCTCTTCAATTTTTTGGAAGAGCTTGAGTAAGACTGGTGTTAGGTCATCTTTGAATGATTGGGAGAATTCACCTGTAAAGTACTCTAGGCCTGGGCTTTTCATCTTTGGGAAATTTTGATTATTGTTTCAAACTCTTCATTTGTGATTGGTTTGTTGAGGCACTTTGTTTCTTCTAGGGTCAGTGTAGGTGGTTCTTAAGTTTTTAGGAATTTTTCAATCTCATCCACATTTTCTTGTTTTTGGGAATACACTTGTTCATAGCATACTCTTATGATCTCAATTATTTATTCAGAGTCGGTAGCAATGTCCCAACTCTAATTTCTGATTTTATTTATTTATGTTTTCTCTCTTTTTTCTTTGTCAGTCTAGCTAAGGGTTTGTCAATTTTATTGGTCTTCTCAAATAACCAACTTTTAGTTTTGTTGATTATCTCTATTGTTTTTTGTTCTCAATTTCATTTATTTCTGCTCTGGTCTTTATTATTTCTTTCTTTGGGTTTGGTTTGGGATTAGTTACTCTTTTTCTAGGTCTTCCAGGTATGCAGTTAGATATCCATTTTCAGCTCTTTCTTCTTTTTAAATGTAAGCATTGAGGGCTATAAATTTCCCTTTCAGCGCTGCCTTTGGGGTGTCCCATTGGTTTTGATATGTTGTGTTCTCATTTTCATTCATCTCAAGATATTAGCTGAATTCTCTTGCAATTTCTCCTTTGAACCACAGATTATTTATGAGTTTGCTGTTTAATCTCCATATAATTATGAATTTTCCTTTTTTCTGACCATTATTGATTTCTAGCTTCATTCCATTATGATCAGAGAAAGTGTTCTGTATAATTTTACAATTTTTATTTTATTTTTTTCAATTTATATTGTTTTATTTATTTGTTTATTATAATTAATTTTTTAAGGATACATCGATTACATAAATGTCACAAAAATTTTAGGGGTATCCATATGCCCCAACTCCCACACCTCCCAGAACCTCCCACATATATATCCTTCATCAGGATAGGGGACCAGCTGCAGAGAAGGAGAATTTGGTAGGTAGTGCAGTGCTGGCAGAGGGATGGATGGTTACTGAGAAAGAAGAAGCCGGAATGTAGGTAACCTCAGACCCCTTGCCATTGAGTTAGATTAAGTTCTCAAGGTCCTGGAGAACTTGAATGTCAAAAGTGCTGTGTTCATGTAACTGGCTTTAGTTGTTTAATTTATATTGAGGTCAAATAGTGGTAGAGTTAAAATATGAACTGATTCAGTTGATTTTTCCTCAGGGGTAGAGAGTTTTAAGGTTGCAGAAGAGACATCATAATAGGGTTTCTTTTGGAGGAAGTGATTAGGAATTTCATATGGTTTGTGAGGTGTGGGATAGTTTGGAGATCTTTTAGATATGCAGGGGTGGAAGGAAATTAGCATGTGTCCTTGAATCTTTCACATCAAGGCCAGTTAGAGGCCAGAAGATTGGTTACTGAACACAGAAGCAAGCATCCCCACAGCTGGAACAGCCAGGTGAAGGCCAGTAATGGCCAGTGACCAACCTTGGGTCTGGGCATCCCCGGAGCCAAGAAAGTCAGGCAATGGGGACAGTTCCGTAATGTCAGAGAAGACCACTGACCTAGCACTAGGATTTTCTTTGGCACTCAGATAAAAAGGGACAGGATCCTCTGCAGAGGTTCCATGACTCACCCAAGGAGGAATCTGTGTCCAGTGTTGGATGGAAAAGCTGCAATGGGTATGTAGAAGATCTATCCCAATGAAGCCTCCTGGGTTTTAACATCCAATGTTAGATTCTGGTAAGTGAGGCTTGGAGACAGACCAAGATTAGGTCACTGGCATGGAGGGCATCTGAAGTGAAACTTCAGTCCACCAGCATGGTGTGGGTCTGAAGTGTGACTTCAGCCAATCTGACTGTGATGGGGAGTACCTTTTGAACTGGCAGTTATGTAGGGTTTTGAGGGGCACAAAGATATGGGGTGGAACTGTACCATGCTTGCTCATCTCAGGGTAGAGAGTGACTTTCTGAGGACTGTCTTATAATTGGGGCAGAGAATATTCTGTGGTTTGGTGGGGTTGTGAAAAGAGTAGGGACCAGAACAGAGCATTCTGCATTTGGAAACATAGCTTGAGCTAAGGTCAGTAAGTTATAATATAACAGTCACCTCTTCAGTGACATGATTCCACTTGGAATATTAAAGTATTTTACAAGAAGACATCACAGTGATTTCATTCAAACATAATTGTTAACAAGTTAGCACATGTTTATTTCACATTTGATGTTAGTTTTTGAAGGTCTTACAATCTATTGAAAGCCAGTAAACAGGATTGTTTTTTAAAAATTACAACATTGATACATAAAAGTGTGGGTATATGTATGCATGTAAGTGTGTACATGTACATTTATATCTAGGTGGATAACTTACATACACAAGTACACAAGTAATTATACATGAAAATATGCACAGAAATATAGACAGTAATTCTAGCAACTATAATCCAATATGCTTAGAACTGAAACAATATTAATTTCTTGTAAGTTAAAAAAGCAGGCAAAAACTAAGCTATATTGCTAGGCATATATTGTTGATTTTTGGCAGAATAAAGATTTCATTTTCTAAATAAGTGATGTTCAAAATTTTATGACATAGGATAAGCTAAGGTTTATTGAATACTCCATTAAATATTATTTTTAAAATTTTAAATTTAAGTACATCATTTATATATGATGATACATAAACAATAAGTGTATAGTAAAAATTGTGAACTTATGAGATAAAAATGCATAACATCATGCAGGGTTCCCATACATTAGCCCTCCACAAAAACCTTGCATTTTTTGTGATATATTTGTTACAAACTATGCAAGAGCATCATCAAAATATTACTGCTCACTATAGTCCATATCTTGCCTTTGGTGTATTTTTCCCCCACCCAAACCTATTTTTTTTAAAAAACAAATCAATTTTATTCATACATATTAATAAAACATACAATTTATCCACAATGTACAATGAATGGCATTTGGTATAATCACATAGTTGTGCATTCCACATTTTAATTGTTATTAAAGCATTTTCATTATTTCAATAATAATAATAAACTAGAAACAGAAAAACAAACAGGAAATTCCTCACCTCTCAGTCTTTCCTTTTCACCTGCTGAACATAGCTGCTGTTTCTGGCTATTATTGCATAATTATTTATTTGTTTATTAAGCAGTTTTATTTGAGATTTATTCACATACCTTATGATCTATATATAGTGTATAATCAATGGCTTTTTTTAACTGTTGAAATGACCATTATTGAAAATTATAAAATAAAAAGAAAAATAGATTGAAAGAAATGATAAATTTTAAAAGAGAGTGTAAGGCCAGTTTAGATTGAATTTAATAAATTATAAGAAATTGATAGCATAACAACAAATATTTATAAATGTAAATAATGATTCTAATATAATAGATATTAATTGAAACATAATTCTAATTTTTATATTACAGCTCTAACTATTGAACATAATTTCTAAGAAGTAAATAAATTATTGGATTAAGTATTTAATTTCCATTTAGACCATAATTCTTTCTGGATAATCAAATTCCTATTTGAGAATTCTTCACATCTTATTGGAATGAGTATGCTATAACAATATGGCATAATTATATGCCAACTCATACATTTATGAGACAGAAAAATTCAAAAGCTTTTTCAATAGTAGTCATGCTAAATCATTATTGTTCTAGATGGATTAATTTTTTTAATGTGTATGCATAAGAAATGGCTAAAGAAAAAAGAAGCATCTAAAAATACATATATTTTCAAGTTCTCCTCAATTAAAAGCAAGTGTTGATTTTCTATGAAGAAACTTACAGTATATTGATCACAAGAATAATTTCCAAGTTGCACTGAGTAATTACTGTGTATATACTATAACATTGTCATTTTACATTTATCTGATCTACTACAGCTCTTTTTTGGTTACTATTTGAATGGAATACTTTTTTTAAACCTTCATTTTTAACCTGGTTGTATGCTTATATATGAGGTGGGTCATTTGTAGACAACTTATAAATAGCTCAATTTTTTTATCCAGTGTACCAATATATGTCTTTTGATTGGGGAGATCAATCTATTAACATTCAGGGTTATTACTGTAAAGGCATTCCTTATTTCATCCATCTTTTCCTTCAGTTTTCTGTTGTCATACCATTCTACTGCCTGTCTTCTTATTCTTTAATTTACTTTCCTAAAAATTTTCATTTATAAACTCTCCAAATCCCTCACCCTTGTATTTTCTTTCAGGGTACAGCACCCTCATTATTATTTATATATATTTTTTTACTTCTTGAAATATATCACTCATACATAAACATACATAAACTATAAGTGTCTACTAATGTGTGAACTTACAAAACAAACATACATAATATCATACAAAGCTCTCCTAGAAATAGCACATGTTATTTTCTATTATCTTAATCTAAATGAAAATATATGAGAGTAAATGAAGCTAAACAGTCCCTTCATGTATTCAACAAATATTATTGAGTAAATGGTACATAACAGGAAATATTCTAGGTATTGGTTAGGAACAGTGAACAAAATCAACACCTCACATCATGAAGTTCAATTTCTGTTGGGAATGTCAGTGAAAAAAATAGACACAAGAAAATTTTTTCATGCTAGGAAGTAAAATGTGATTTATAAAAAACAAACATGGAGTAAGGATGATCAAAGAATATTTTGTGGGTAAGAGCATCGTGATTTAAGGGTTGGTCAGAAGCCTTCTTTGAGAAAATAATATTTGAGAAAAACTGTCACAGGGAAGAATATAGAAGTATCAGGTTAGAGGAATTGACAGCACAATTAATATTCTAAATATTAGTTAAATCAAACAAATAAGTGCTCATCTTGTAAGACATGTCCACATTAAGCTGGTTGACATTCCTTTGACTTCATTTTGAAATATGTATTTCCATTTTTTATGCAACTATATGTACGTGAGTCTGGGTTCAAAAGTATTTTTTCTTCCTTTTGTATTCATCTTTTATACACTTTTTTTTAGGTCAAGAGTGGGGTAATTGAAATGGAACTTGAGAATTACACTTTCAGCAGTGACTTCATCCTCTTGGGATTGTTCTCTTCTTCCCAAACAAATCTGGTTTTCTTTTCCTTTATATTTGTCATTTTCTTTATGGCAATAGTGGAAAATACAGTTATGATCCTCCTCATCCACATGGACTTGCATCTCCACACACCTATGTATTTCCTGCTCAGCCATCTCTCTTCTATGGATATCATACATATTTCCAACATTGTTCCCAAAATGATCGCTGGCTTTCTGTCTGGTAGGAAAACTATTTCATTTGCAGGTTGTGGCTTCCAGGTATTTCTGTCCCTGGTCCTGTTGAGTGGTGAGTGCTTCCTCCTGTCAGCAATGTCCTATGACCACTACGTAGCCATCTGTAACCCACTGTGCTACCCGATTCTTATGAATGAGCACGTCAGCATTCTCATGGCTGTAGGTTCCTGGCTTGTTGAAATCATCAACTCCACAGTTCACACAAATTATATACTGCATTTCCCCTTCTGTGGTTCAAGAGCCATTGACCACTTTTTCTGTGAAATCCCAGCCATGTTGAAGTTGTCTTGTGTAGACACATCACGCTATGAATGGGGACTTGATGTAAGTGGTATCATCTTCCTGCTCATCCCTTTCTCTGTCATATCTGCTTCTTATGTCCAAATTCTTCTTATTATCCTCCAAATGAAATCATCCGAGGCATGGAAAAAGTCATTTTCTACCTGCTCCTTCCACATGATTGTTGTTAAATGTACTATGGGCCATTTATTTTCACATATATGAGACCTAAATCCTACCACATTCCAGGTCAGGATAAGTTCTTAGCACTATTCTATACCATATTCACACCTACACTCAACCCTCTAATATACAGTTTTAGGAACAAAGATGTTTTGCTAGCAATGAAAAACATGCTCAAAAGTAACTTTCTACATAAAAAGTGAGTCTGAAAAATGCTTCTAACAGGTGTTCTATCTATTTACCTTCCAATATTTAGAGAGAATCCATTATTAGATTTCCCTGAGAAGGAAAGGAGAAATTTGTTGATGACTTGACTACCAAAATTAATATTTTCCAAGTGTGAAAGAAGTGGGTATTTCCAAAGCTTTAACATATAAAATTATCCTATCTGTTGGTTTTGCACATGAGCACGTATGAAAACACATTGCACCTTCTTTAACTCTTAAATGAATTTTAAAAAATGGCCAAAGTTGATTTATTCCTTTCATGAAAAATTGTAAGATTGGTAACAATTTTTCTTTAAATTAAAATCAGCCATACCCATTGTAAGAACTAATTGAAAATATATTGTAAACCTCACAATCAATTAATAAAACACTATAATCACATTTTGGAATATCTATTAATTATTACCTGAATTGTTTTGGTATCTTTTTAATGATGGGAGTAATATATGCATATATTATATAAATATAACATGTAAATATATAATAAATATATTTAATCTATCCACAAATATATAAATATAATTATATATAATAAATAAACACTTACATCAAAAATCTGATTGGGTTCAGACAAAGTTATTGCCTGTTTTTGAGTATCAAGGATATAATATTTTATTAGAATACTCCACAAATTATGTCTGCTTTCAAATACAAATACTTGTTTAAAATTTCAAACACTCTTACCAGTTTATCATGAAATGCACCACAAAGAAAAAAAATATTTATCATCAGTAACATATCAATTCTATTAATTGGAAGATCAAGAAAATGTTTTGAGATAAATGTTCAAGTCAGTTTTATTGTATTAAGTGGACAAAATGTGATGTATTAAATAAATATTTTATATTATAAACAGAATATATGAAAGTATTATATTGACTCTAATGATTAAAAACATTGCTGTTACTTTCTTAATTAGGAATTTGAAAGCAGCAAGATTCCAAAGTCTTGAGTACTGTTCAAGTCAACTTCTCTGTTCTGTTAATTAAACTTTGGGAAATGGAAACGGTCTAGGGCTAGTGTTTGGATTGAAAAGTAATGTTCTTCTCATTTGTGTCCTGGACTACAAAGTAAAAATAAATAAATAAAAACAGTAAGAATAATAAATGATTGCAAAGATTTTCTAAATTAACATCATAATATACTGTACATGGACATGAAATCTGGTACAAGTTTAAAACATCAACCAAGAAATATATTTATAGAACAATGAAAACATTATTACATTTTTTTCTGAATATATTCTTCCTAGTGTTAATGAGATAGAAAAATATTTTTAAAATTTTCTACCTATAATTTATTGCATGGCAGGTTAGTTTTTGTGTAGATATTCGCTATTAATTAAGGTTCCCCAAGGAAACAAAATCTACAGGATATATGCATGCTTATCGGTGTGTGTGCAATGTAAATACTATGGCATACATTTTATGACATGACAGTTATTATAGGAAAATTCTCACACACCTGTGGGCATGGGCAAGTTCAAATCTTTTATGGCAGGCCACAAGTGAGGAACACTAATCAAAGTTTCCAATTAATTTCCTAGGAAGCATTTGCTGGCTGAAGAAGAGGTGGGAACTTTTCCCTCTGAATGCCAGAATCATCAGTTCTTCCTTTAATACTTTGACTAGTTGGATGAGACTTTTCTCATTGTTGAAGACAGTCTCCCTAGTTGACTATAGACATTATCAGCCACAGATGCAATCAATTAATTGATAAAATAAATCTGTGAAATTTCCTCACATTAACAATAAGGCCCATGCTTGCCTGACCAAACAAATGGACACCATTTGCAGGACAAGTTGACAGTGAACTTAACCACTATAGTTATCTATTTTAATTTTAACATACAATTAAAGGAAACATATTAATACATAGGGGAATTATAGTTTAAATATTTTAGATTTTATAGTGGTTTAGTGATGATGCTTAAAAGAATCTGAGTAGTTAGAAATATTTTCTGAAGTGTCCACAGATAAAAGGATGGGTTGTATGGGGTTTATTTCAAAATATACAATATTTGGAGAGATGAGAGTGTTATATGGAGCAATATTTGCTTTATGTTGATAACTGTTGAATCTGGGTAATAGATGCATGAGAGCTCATCATAATCTCATCTAACCTTTATAATTGTTTTAAATTCCATAACCCTTTAAAGAATTTTGACAAATTCTCATCTTTTCATTATTCCTAATCAAAAATTGCATATTCCCAGTAATATCCACAAAATGATTCTACCAAAGTTTATTTTGAATCCAATTCTACAATGTTCATAGATTATATGGGGAAGATAAAAATATTTGCCCCATTCTGTTTGTCATGTAAAAACATCACACATCTATTTAACTCCCCTTAAGTGGAATTCAAGGAATAAAAAGCAAATTCCTTGATGAATTTATATTGAGAAAATATATACATTTTATTTAATTTCTGGTTTTATAGAAATAGTAGAATCTGTAAATCATCAGGTCCATAGTTTTACATTTTCTGTGCATCTTTTTTCTTTTATGATATTTTCCATTAATTTTAATTGATGTTCATGTTATTTATATTTATGCAAATATAACATTAATTTTGAACTTCTTTCCAATAATGAAATACACTAAGTTCCAGTGTTGTTTAGCATGATATACAGGGTTACTGCTTCCAGGAATCGATTGAATAAAATATGTTTTACTTGGCATTTATTGTGCTGAACATAATATTGATGGGAAGACTTAATATAGATATTTAATATATCTTTGGTGTTTATCATAATACAGACTTTTTATCTTTCTTATAATGCAAAGCTGTATGTGTACTGTTCATTTTTAGGAATTTCTCTTCTTTTTAATCAAAATTTTTCACCTTCTATTTGTATAATACATTTTCTCTAATTTAATATTATCATTGTCTACCCATTTTCTCTAAAATCTAACATCCGATTGTTTCACAAATCCTGTTGGTTGCACCTTCAGAATAGAATCCATATATGCCTCTTTCTCACCTTGACACCATGAGCCCAACTGCCACATCTCTCAAGCACCATGCCAATCTCCTAGCACTCTCAAAACTTTCAAAATTTTGACTTTGAGTCTTTCCATACAACAGCCAGAGTGGTCCTCTTAAAATCTTATTCGGATTGACATCTCCAATACTCAAGTCTTTCTAAGGACTTTTGAATAAATCCAGTTATTCAGGCTTTCATGGTGAGCCATTGGATCCATGTATGACCTCATTCATAGCACATGCTCCCTCCCTGAATTTCTGAAGCTAAACTCCTAGTTGTTCCTCATGGCTTTAGGACCTTTGTTCTGTACTCTAATACTCTTTCTATACACCTTCATATTGACTTGCTCCCTCAATTTATGCAGATCTCTGCCCAAATATCCTGGTCAAGTTAGGCCTTTTCTGGATAACCATATTTACACAGTAGCTTGATAACATTATATCACATTGCTTTGCTTGCTTATATATTCTGAGCTTTAGCATTACTTAACATTTTATTATTTCTTATTTGGACAGACATATTGTGTGCCTGTTTTCCCATTCAGTATGTAAATTTCTGACAAGCAAATATTTGTCTTTATGGCTTACTTACATAAATGTATGGCTATAAAAGTAGAATTTAGTTACTTTTAGATTTTATTTACTGATATCTTATTTATTATTGAATGGTATTCATAAGTGAGATTTTTCCAAATTTAATGCTTTCAAAATTCATAAATGTACTAATAACTTTTAAAATTTTACAAAACAACTACTCTATGCCAAGGAGTAATCTACATATTTTTAATACTAAAGTATTTAATTCTCCCACAGACACTATCTATTATCATTATTCTGTTCATTATAACTTTTATGGACATTATATAAATGAGCAGAGACTTTCAATCTTTTTCTCAGTCACAAAGATATATTTATACAACCATTATCATTCCTTTAGTTATATTTCATTCCATATTCTCCATTTTAAGTCATAATTTTTAATGTTTAGAGAAAAGTAATATTAACAGATAACAAACAGGTTTGCCTAGAAGTATAACATATTATAATATGTATAGCTTCCTAGTTTAGTTATATTATATTCAGGGAATTTATATTTCATGAGTACATTTTGATAAGGTGTATCCATGAATAGACTTATACACAGTCACACATAAGCAAGTATGCACTTGTCCTTGAACAACTCCACTCAAGGATTTCATGGGATAAATTATAATATTTACATTAAGTTATATTCAATGATTTATGAGATATTGTTAATGGTTTAAAAGACTAAAGTCTATGCAATATAACTTCTATATTCTATGCAGGTCCAATAAAAACCATGGCAGGATTGTAGAGAAGACAAGCTGATTTTAATAATCTCGAACTTATGAAAGAGCCAGTTCTAATAGTAGGTCCATAAAAATTCCTCATGCCCATGAGATGGTAGCCATCATGTCCCTTCCTACAGAACAACAGGGTGCTCTAACAAGAGACACAAAATGGAGACTCTCTGTTGATTGAATAGAAGTTTTGAGGAAATGGTGTGTTACTTCAGAATGTGATTTCTGACACCTTAACTTTGGAAGTGAGGCCTTGTTTAAGGTGGAAAACCTTGGGAATGTTATGTGAATTCTCTGCTCCTAATATAGAAGTTTTATGATTAAGTGAGATAATAAAAGTAAGATGCTTAAAATCTTGCATGATATTTAAAATGAAAAATAACATAACAAGAGTTATAGATAAAACAATTAAATGAGGTGTAACTATTTTTATAAACAAACTTGCAAATCAAATTTCTTTGGTGATCATTTATATTGCCCAAAAATGTATCAAAAAATAATTGAAGCATACACCAAATTGAAAATATTGGC
Source organism: Chaetophractus vellerosus (assembly GCA_004027955.1). Taxonomy (NCBI): domain Eukaryota; kingdom Metazoa; phylum Chordata; class Mammalia; order Cingulata; family Chlamyphoridae; genus Chaetophractus; species Chaetophractus vellerosus. The sequence goes on along the minus strand of PVKH010007645.1, from coordinate 276 downwards.
TATAGTTAGTGGTAATGTTTTGACAATGTTCTTCTTAGCTTGTAACAATTGTTTCAAAACAATGCAAAGTGATGGTGGTAGAGTAATGTATGGCAGCCCTGTGTGATGATATGCATGTTTGTTGTGTAAGCTCACATCTTATACTATACACTTATTGTTTATGAATATTCATTTAAAAGTTAAAATATAATTGATGCAGAATCACTGGATAAAGTGAGTCCTCTTTTATCTACCTGTCTGTGGTAGGCAGTGTATGGAATAAGTACATTCATTCTT
>PVKH010007644.1:0-20054 GCA_004027955.1 Chaetophractus vellerosus | reverse complement strand
ACAAAGTGAGATTCAAAGATTTAATCTGATTTCAACTGCATATTCTATACTATCAATGTGTAAAGATCAGTGTTTTGCAAAACTATAAGTCCTGAAGATAATGTAGCTATTGAACAAAAGATCAGAGACAAACACAGTAGACTATTAGAACTTAAACTGAAGTATACATATTTAGTAAAAAGAATCAAAGATTTACTCATCAATGTCTTAACGGTTACTCTTTCGAAGGAAACATGTGTCTAGCACTGTAAAAGACATAGTATTATCTTTTATATTTAACTTTTTCTTATTATATAAAAATAAGTGTAAGAAGTTAAAATATAATGGAAAAGAAAAAGAAAACAATATATGCACTTTACCACTCAGAAATTAACCACGCTCAATATCATGATTTGGTTGTTATTTTCTATCTAGACTGTAGTTATATAATATCCATGGCAAAAATGCCCAGCATTTTTTAAAATTTTATTTTCAGTTTCATAGCCTGTTTTTCTGTCATTATGAGTGATTTTCTTTTCTCAAATATTCTTAGAAATATGTTTTAATAGTTATATAATTATTGCTGATAAACAGAGATTTACTGAAACATTGTCCTATTGTTAGATACTTTGTTTAAACATTTTTGCTAGTAAAAGTGTCATTAAAAGCAATTCTCCCCTCTTTTGAATCATGTGAATTTTATTCCCAGGGTATGTCATGTTATATTACTAGACTGCTGATACATACCGACAATTTGCTTTTTCAGAAAGTTTGTGCTAATTTTCTATCCATGATGTATGTGTGAAAGTGCCTATCTTACTATATGTTCAGTAGTAATATTATCATGTATGGTTTTGTTTTTACACTTTGCTGGATTCATTATTTTTAAAAAGCTATCTCTATTGTTTCAATTTATATTTCTTAAATCATTCTTCCACTAATATGTCATACTACCTTTCATCAAATGTTAAACTCTTCTTTGTAATAGGGTCTGGTTCTGTGCTTTCTATTCTGTCACATTGACCTATAGCACATGCATTTATAGTATGAATCCTCTGTTCTTAGATTTTTGGGATTATTTCTCACTTAAATAATGATAAGAGTAACTGAAGTTTATTGAGCTCTTAGTATTTGTTAGCCACTATGGTAAGCATACAAATATAACTTTATTAGATGCATTCAAATTGAGTATTTTATTTTCCTGAAGAAAGGAAGCTTTTATTATTATCTAATGACCTTCCTAGGATTGTTTTTTTTCCCTAAAGCGTGTCTGATTTCACATAGCTACCCAAGTATTTTTTGATAAATATATGCCCAGTTTATCTTTCCTATCATTTTACTTTCAATAACTCCTTGTATTTGCTTTAGGTGAATTTCTTGAAATCAACGTTTAGCTAGATTTTTAGAAGTGCCCACTCTGACAAGCTCTCCTTTTAACAAGAGTTTAGTCCATGTACGGGTATTACAATTATTACTATTTTGTTGTTTTATAATATTCTGTTTTGTTTTGTTTTTTATTTTTTTGCCTTTTAAAAATAGATTAGGGGCCAGCTAGATAGCCCAGTGGATAGGGCGCCGGCATACCACATGGGAGGCCCGGGTTCGATTCCCGGGGACCTCTCCTAGCGGGCAGACTGCCTTGAGAATGGCAAGCTGCCATGGGCAGGCCGGAGCCGCCATGGGCAGGGCAAGAAGCTGCCACGGACACGGCAAGAGCCGCCACGGGCATGGCAGGTCGCCTGCGGATGGAGCGCAGCCAGCCACCCGCGAACTGAAAGCCGGCCGTGAATGGATGCAGAGACCGCCCACAAGCGGGGAAAGTCGCGCCTGCGCAGTGACCACTCTCGGCGCGTCCCCGCAGCGGGGGGAAGGGGAGATATGTAATTAAATTAATAAATCTTTAAAAAAAAATAGATTAGTTTTTAAAATTAATTTCACATTTTCCTATTTACTGGTTAGGAATATATACACTATTTTTCTTATTTAATATTAAATTTTGATATTTCCTGCATATATAATTTAGATTACATACTTATGTGATATATTAAGTCTTCTTCAGAGAACAAATCAACCTTATTTTTATATCTATTTGTTTAGATTTAAATGCATCCTCACTTTCTTTTTCTCATTCTCATAACTTAGATTGTTCTCAGATCATTATTCCACTTCCTGGGGTACACATTGAGTAAAGATCCCATTAATCAATATACCCTCATGTAAAAGGCTTAAGTTTATGTACCAGTAATGTCTTTATTTCATGTTCAACCTTGAAAACTAGTCCAAGATCTTATTTTTGGCCAATAACTATTTTCTTTCAAGCCTTGATTCTATACAAAAATTTAAAATTATTCCATGGTTTTCTGGCCCGCATTGTTGGTTGTAAGAATTCTACTCTCCTTTTACTTGTTTATTTATAGGTAGTGTGTTTATTCCCCTTGCTTATTCTTACAATTTGTTTTTCTTGAGTGCTATGTTAGTCTACTACAAAAGCAGGAGAGTTGGCCTAACCTTTCAATGCCTTGTAAAGCCTCTGCTTGGAAGTGGCAGACTGTCAGTCTGCATACCTTTCTTTAGCCATGCAAGTCATAAGGCTAAGTCCAACATCAAGGGGACAAGGAACTTCACTGAGTTTGTGAATGTTTGCTGACAATTTTAAATTCACTATATATATATATATATATATATATATATATATTTGGTTACATATACCCCCCTTCTGCTTGTCCTTGCTGTGTTCATTTTCTTTTTTTTGCATTCTTCTGTGTCTGCTTTGTCTCCCCCCGCTGTGGTGACACGCCGAACCAGCTCACTGCGCAGGTGGCTTGCCCCGCTCGTGGGTGGCTCTGCTCTGCTTGTGAGCGGCTCTGCTCTGTTCGCGGGCAACTTGCCCTGTGCGCGGTGGCTTTGCCCTGCCCATGGCGGCTTTTTGTCCTGCCCATGGTGGCTCTGCCCTGCCCACGGTGGCCCTCCCTCTCAAGGCATTCTGCCCACTTGGAGAGGCCCCGGGAACCAAACCCGGGGCCTCCTATGTGGCGAACCAAAGCCCTATCCACTGGGCCACAGCCGGCCCCCTACCTTTTGGATCTTAATCAAGGCTGTCCCTTGGTCTGAAACTAAGAAAGCTTTCCTCCTGTGAAGATTTTATTCTACTACTACTGGAGGCAGGGAGTATATATCCACCTAGGACCAATTTTGACACTTTTGAAGCAGCTCACCTTATAGTCCCAAGCTCAGGTTCTGCACATTGCTGGAAACTGAAAGCTCAACTCAGAAATTATAGTGTTGTTATCAACATCTGCCCACAGGGCTACACCGCCCTTCTTTGCTGCCCATTGCTTATGGATCTCAGTTCCAACTTCAGCTTACAGTTTTGTAAAGGAGTTCTTATAATATTTTCCTACCCCTTCCAAGGCTATCAATGCCTAAATGTGAATGCTTTCTTCACATTTTCTTCTTCAAAAGAGATGGTCCCTCAAACCATCTACTTTCCAAAATAGGATGCAGTTCTCTGACTTTTACTATACAGGATAGTTTATTCAATATCATGCATGCCCATGTTCTCATTCTTTTTCCATTATTGGAAAGCCAGCATATTTCATACTAAATGTGCACTTCATTTTCAGAATTTAAATAATACAGATTTTACTTTTCTGATACAATGAGGCAGGGGTAGCTGGAATTCCAAAACTCTTGCTGCCTGCTGCTTTGACCCTGCATGTGATTGCTAGAGCTACAACAACCATCTAGTAACCACGAGTTTACAAATATCTGTTGAGAGTGGCAGACCAGAACAATAGGAATGACTTGGCTTCCTCCTGTTGACATTACCGGAAGCTAGGGTAATCTCAGCAAAACTAAGTTCTTAAAAAGCTATTTAAGTAAGCATTAATCAATAGATAGCCTGTTACTTGCAGTCAAAAGCATCCTTAGTTGATATACTAGTCCTTCCTAATTTTGATGATATGCTCCAGAGTGTTAGGCCAATATTATTTATAAAGTAATTTATTAATTATATGCATAAGTAATTAAGAGCATTTAATGCAGGCATTTCTGGTAATGGCTATCTTAACTTCTGGTGGCAGGAGAGCCTTTATCTAGGGTGTGCACCTGACATTTCATATAATAATGGCATTAAAACAACAGAGGAATTCATGACAAACATTGCAATATTTCACAATTTATTACAGATGATCTCAGTTGTAGCAATGAAAATGATTTTATTGCCTATAATGTATTTCTTTTCTATAGATTTGCCTTTTTTACACAGGTATGTTTTCACTTGGGAAACAGGTATATGCAGATATGTTTTCATTTAGCTAGTTATATGTCTTCCTTTTTCTTTAGAAAAATTAGGCTATCTGTTCATTTTAAAAACCAATATCTATTATTCCATGTGAATCACATTTGCAGCTAACTACATCCATTATGAAGATTACTAAACAAATGTGCAAGGTCAGTTAGTCAAATAAAAAGAAGAAACCTACAACTTATCTGTGTCTGAAAAGGATACAGATTAGTATAGCCAGGGGCAGCAGTGTGTCTTTTTGCATTGAGACTAATCATTCAAATCCCTCTCACCTTTATCATTTATTAGCTCTGTGGGGCATTGGGTTGAGCAATCTCACTTAAACAATAAAAGTTCAGCAAATAAAGGACAACATTCTTCTGATGTATAAAACTTACAAGATTAGGTCTCTGTACAACAAATATCAGGGCAGATTCTGAGATCCATTAGCTCTTGAGACTCAAAATATTAAAGAAGGAGAAAAGGTAGGCTATTAAACTTATTTTGTTTTTTACAAAATTAGTATAAAGTGCTTTAAAGAACTGAAAAGTATGTATTGAAAGCACGTGCCTTTTAAAATATCACAATATAAATTCCAAAGAGTCAAAGAATATGTGATATCAACACATTTCTTAGAATTCATGAAATTGCATTTTAGTAAATCTTATCATCATATCTCTGTCAAATAAATTTTTTATTTACCAGAATAAAATAATGATCTAATGATTTTGACATCCGTCCATTTATTATTCAATTGTTGTTTATTTGAATATTCACATTGGATATTAATATTATGATGGACATTATACTAGGCTTTTGACTATATAGACATGTTTCCTACTCTCTGTGACTTCAACTATTAAGTGAGAAAGACCTATAACTATCTTCTTAAGTTATAGTAAGTGGTAATAGAAATATATTATCATGTTTAGAATCATGGGCTTTTAAGGGAAGATCGGTTCAAATGTTTGGTCTGCATTTACTAGTTCTTTCACTGATGAGGTTTATTAACTTCTCTGTGCCTTGATGCCATCTGTAAATAGTTACCTTTCAGGATTAAATAACGTGTTTTTTGTTTTTGTTGTTGAGGTTTTTATTTGTTTGTTTTTGGGTGTTTTTTTTTTTGTCATTTATGTCTCAGAACAGTTCCAGACACACAGTAAGCATTCAACTAGTATTGGCTATTACACTTATTATTTTTAAGAACTTCACCTCAAAATCATCATCATTAATATTACTGATATGATAAAGGTGAGCAGAATGATAGAACATCAAAATGCCTGGTGAAATAGGGAAAGGTTTTATCCACTTTATACTAATTTTATAAAATACAAAATAATTTTAATAACCTACCTTTTCTCCTTCTTTAAAGGTCTTAAGGATAAGTCATTGTTTCACAAGTAAAGAAGTTGAAGGCATTCCAATTAAAGGGAAAGCACATAAAAAGTGAAAAAGCATGCTGAAATTTACTGGCATGACATAGCAATAATACAAAGCTCAGAGTCACTGGAGCAACTAAGTGAAAAGTGAAAATCTAACGCTAGTGTATTTAAACCATATCACATGGTTTCTGGCTTCTTGTTCCCTGGCAGATTCAGCCTATTCCTGTAAAAACAAGTGCTACAATGTTGATTAAACTGAATCAACAATTTTGTTAAAAATTCCGTATAAATCCATGTCCTGCCATACTTGCCTAGACAGCAATTCTATTTCTAAAAGAATATAATGTAATTTTGTTTTCAGTTAGAGAAATTTTCTAGATGCCTACTTTCTAAAAGCTTTTTCCTTTCCCTCAGATTCTTGGGATTCCATGGAGATGCCTTAGGTGTGAGAACATGTGGGAAAGTAAGCAGACTGCTCCAGTGGCCAACCTTGCTCTCAATCAAGGAAGTTCTGTTTGTAATGGTTTATATTCCACTAAAGATTTCATTCGAGAAAAATGATGCAGATGCTGAAAGTTCAACCGAATATCACTGTGCTAGACAACCTTTGACCCCGAAGAGGGGAGCACGGATTCAAATATGGCCTTTTTCTGGCCTAAATGAGTGGGTGCTAAGAGCCAAGATGAAGCAGGCTTCATCTGAATACCAAAATGCATGCAGCGCTTTGGGGGCATCACTATGAGCAAGGGAAAGGCAGTTTGCTGCCTCACTACACACCCCAATCTTCCGAGCTGCTCTCATGAACCCAAGACAGATTTTTAAATGACTTTTTTAGTCCCTTAGGAATCTGCATTAGGTTTAGGGATTGGAGCACGCAGCAGCTGCGGCTATAGCTGAATGAGTACCCATTCAAACGGAACAGAGTCCAGGGAGGGTGAAAAGGGGGCTCACCCCCCTGCCCACGCAGTGGCTCTGCAAGGCAGACTCTTGAGCCATGTGAAGCCAGAAGGAGAATATCTGGCAACAAGGTTTAGGATACTGCTTAGCATTTCTAAAAGTCCTCTGAGTAGACAGATACAAGTGTAGCAATGAAAAGATGTGGGGAGAAAAAAGAAACTTTCAACATCTAGAAATAATGTAAGGATGATAAAAGTTTTGTTTTTTTCCCAGCCCAGTTTGCTCCCCTATATAATTTTTGTGCTGATAGATGAATTTTGTTATCCTGTACAACTAGATAAGGAGCGAATGAATATGAGCACACTGTTCATCACAATGGACCTTTCTGTAGAAAATAGTCAAGTGGGCGTTATGTGTTTTTTCTAAGGACCCTTTTTAGAAATGATTTAATTAAAATGAAAGATTGCACAGCTGTTGTATAGAGCGGAATTTTGAAAATTCTGCCTGATCAGCAATTAAATATAGGTAAAGGGAAATGCCACTTTCTTCCTGCTGATCATATATTCAGATACCTTTTAACATCCATAACTGTAGAGTTCTATATACCTATTGCCTGGTTCAAATTTTACCACCATGGTAACAGTACCTACATTCTTGAGATATCCTAATCATTTAAAATAAAATGGACATATATATAAATATATTCAAATTTTAATATATTTAATTTTATTATATTTAATTATCCTGATTGAAAAGAAAACAAATTTAATTATTTCACAAAAAGGTACCCTATGAGGCACATATTTTCTGTGAATGCCTAATCAGAGATGAAGCTCTAAAACCCTCCCTAGCCGAAAGGATTAGGTTGAGCAGCTCTCTCTTGCAGAGATCAGAGGTCTGATGTCTAGTGATTAGAGCACCCCCTAGAGTCCAACTATGCTGGTTCATATCTCAGCTACCACACTGACTAATTGTGTGATCTTGAGCAAATCATACAACCTCTCTGTATCTCAGCTGCTTCATCTGTATAATGGATATAATGAAAGAGACTATTTCTTCATATTGTTGTGCTGTTTGAATGAGTCCAATTATTTAAAGCACTTAGAACAAGACCTGGCATAGATAGACATGATAGATGATAGATAGATAGATAGATAGATAGATAGATAGATAGATAGATAGATAGACAGATAGATAGATAGATAGATAGATGATAAAAAGATAAAAAGACATATATATCACTTATGTTTTCTATAACTATTTTATATTTTGTTTTACATCTAAAGAGATAGTTTTGCTTAAATGGAAGAAGACTCTTAGCATGTTAGTGTTGCCCAGTAACATCTATCTCATATCAGTCTGCTTGACCCTACGGCCAACATTACCAATGAAGGACTATATGTCCTCTGCATGCAAGGAATGCATTTCCATGAGATGCCATGAAGGACAGTTTTGTGAACAGAATATCATGTTAGTAGGATACCTCAGAACACATTAGAGGTCAACATTTCTTGTATGGATTGGCTCCAGATCATTACTAGTATTTATAAAGTTATTTCCATGAGGAAAGCAATCCTTCTTTAAAACTTTATAACAATGTATTTATAAGGTGAGGGCTATATCCTTATTATAAACTTTGTAAAATGTATACATAAGATGAAGACATCATGCAAAATTTATGCTCAGAGATTTACATCATAATAGAGAATCTTTGGGATATTTAAATATGCATATGTGCTACTGAAAAGACAGAAGATAGAATGTATAACATGTAGGGGTGAGAGCTTTGATTCTTGGGGTACAGTTTTTTTTAGAGGAAACAGTGCTGGGAAATCTTCCAACAGCTGTGGAACTTCCAGTTTAAGAATATTTTAACCATTGTATATTATTTTGCCCATTAAGTTTCAAATAGTTAATTTGCTAACCTACAGATTCATTGCAAGTCAGGTCAGAAATATGAAATAGGCTTCTGGCCTATGTCATCTGAAACTTGATGTGATTGTAAAAGCCATCCCAAATATAAATGTTTTTCTCCAGGGCTCATTGTTCTAGCAATTTTCCAATAGAATTCTATTAGATATCGACAAGCAAACAAACAGATACATAAAATAATTTTATTTTCAAAGAATATTTCCTTTTGGCTCAAGTGGCTAGCAATACTTTTTGTACTTTGGAAACAAGTGTTAATTTGTAATGCAAATGTCTAGGAAACAAACCACATGCTGGTTTTTGTCTCAGACTATCTGAGGTCACATTTTTGCACTATCTTTTACCATTTGTGTGACCGTGGGCAAATCCTTGGCCATTCTGCGTTTCTTCATGTATATAACAGAGATAACAATAATTTCTTACATCATAGAGTTGCTGTGACTATTCAATGGGGACACATATTTTAAGCTTTTAAATCACAGCCTGGAATATAGTAAGAAATGCCGAATAAATATCACCTATTACAACGCTGGATTACCTCATTGCATATCAGCTGACTCCAAAAGTGTTTGTTATTCTCTTTTTGTAAGTTTAGTTCCCCTCCCCCTCTTTCCACTAGTGAGCTTAGCCTTATTTTCAGTAAGAAGAGTGAGAAAAGATTCCTTTTCACAGTGTGAAGACATTTAATGGATGTAGTTTTCATGAAATGATCAGTGAACTGTGAACATAACATTTTAAAACTCCATTAGTATTTCTTTAACTTACTGAAGTTGTTGCTCCAGAGTTTGCAATCATTATTGTGCAGCTTAGTATGGAGAAAATGTTTAGCTATAGTAAAACACAGACATCACTTACATACAAAATGAAGTTATCTACTATATCTGGAAACCATCTGTAAAATTTCTATTAGTTTTCTGATATGTGGTTATGGCAGCTCATTCACATAATTTAGTATGAAAAGGAATCCATGGAGTAGCTTCACAGATAGAAGTCTGATGTGATCCACATTAGGGGAACTCTGAAATCGGTCATTTGGCCAGAGAACCATTAGACTCAAACAATTCAATGCAAATATATAGTTCAATTCAATATATTGGGAGGTAGAAAGGAATGGAACCTGTCCTCAGAGTGCTCTCCTTAACAAGGGCCAGCCTGATACTGAGTCAGTAACTTACGTACCCAGAGGGAGATCTTGTAAAAGATGTATCAAGTAGAGCCTTCCCGAGTGTATCACACTCCAGCAATTGCATCGACACAACAGAAATGCTTTAATTGCTGATAAAAATGATGAGAGTGTTGTGTTCATTCACATACCAGATTATTATATTGTTAATGAAAGAAACAGCAGCCCACAGCCTTAGCTACTTTAGGCTGACTGCTAGTGTTGGGAAGCAGAGTTAACCATGGGGATGGATTCTGCCTCATCAGGAACATTGGTGAATCAATGAAGTAGTGTTGGTGGAATACCTATACCATGCCTAGTGTCAAGGCCAGTGCAGTATTGCTCTATTCACTAAGAAAGTCCCAGACTTGGACCAAAACGAGTTTATCATCCTTGGAACATTAGTTGGGGAGGATAGTTATCTGCTCCTCCCCAATCCCTTAATCTTCAATTATAGATCTAGAATTTTAGAGCAGATGGGCCTTACAAGGAAAGGAGTCAATAGTAAGAGCCCTAATATTACAGAGGAAACTGAGGCCCAGGATATGTAAGTGATTTGCCTGGGAAAAAAAAAAACAAGACACAATTGTTTAACGAAATGGATTGGGCTAGACTCCAGGTCTAGTCTCCTGGTCTCCAGACCAGGGCTGGAAATTGTGTCACTTCCTTGCACCTTCTCTCCTTCAACTTCCTCGTTTATTTTTTTCCATTCACAATATAGAATTCAAAGATGCTGAACCTACACATCTATAAGAAATTACACATTGGGGATTTTATCTCACTATCCTTCTTGGATTCTAGCATTTGTGATAATTCTTGTTACTTCCATCAAACATTCAACCAGAATTCAAAAGAATTCCATGAGTAAGTTAGATGAACAGCAATTACCTAAGTCAAGTACATACTGCCCTGAGTGGTATATGGTAATCTTTAACAATTGTTCTCTTTTCTCTGCCCTTGCTTGCATTGCTGAAAATGGATCTGTTTTCTCGTCCAGCTGCAGCTTTTCCACCTTAACCAGAGACAATATCTAAAAACCATCCATGTATTTAAACTTATTTATAATAATTTCCAGGAAGGATATCTAAGGAGAAACTAAAATTTATCTATTTTCTCTTTAAAATATTTTTCTAATTTCTTCTTAAATATTGTCTGGCTGGTTCATTGGAACCAACTCCTAACTCTTAGGCAAAGTCTCTAAGTATTGATCATCATTCCAGTTTATGATTGCTCTTTAATATTTTTTAAAAGAATGTGACAGATTAAATCAAACCCCCCACAAAGACATGTTTAAGTCCTAACCCCTGGTTCTATGGCTGTGAACTCATTTCAGAATGGGATCTTGGTTCCAATGGGTGAGCCTTAATCCAATATGACTCCTATCCTTATAAGAAAAGGAATTTGGGACAGAGCAGAAGACAGAAAGGGATAAATCACCATGTAGAAGAGGGAGAGATTGATTTCCAGCATGCAAGCCGAGAACACTATGAACTTCAGAGAAAGCATGGCCTGCTGATACCTTGAATTTGGACTTCTAACTTCCAAAACTGAGACAATACATTTCTGTTGTTTAAGCCAACCAGTCTGTGATATTTTGTTATAACAGCCTGGGAAAACTAAGACAGAGTACTATTACAATTTTGAATATAATTCAAGCAAAAAAAAAAATCTGGAGACAATCAAATTTTATTTTTCCATAATTGCTTTATAATTTTTGATGATTTAATACACTACAAAGAAGTTGCAGTCCTTTGGGGGCCTTCCCCAGTTCCATTCTTTTCCCTTCCCTAGTAGATATAATGGGACTATGGTGTTTTATGTCTTCTATGCAAGTTTTTACATCCTTACTACAAGTATGTATATTCTTAATAATATTTATTATTATTTACATGTTTGAAACTTTGAAACATTGTATCATTCTTAATGGTCATATTGTTGTGCTTCTTCAATATTATTTTTAGCAAATTATCAATGTTTGTAAGGTATTGTATTACATAAACCTATCACAACTTATTATGTTATTCTGTCCATTGACGGTATAGATTACTTATAATTTATTCCTATTAGAATAATGCTTTAAAAAATATTTTTGTTTGTGTTTCATTTCACATCCCATGCATGTGCACTTCAGTGAGAATTTTTCAAAGGTACATACCAAGAAAGTGAACCCTCTCATGAGGTAATTACTCATAAAATAATTTCTACTTCAACATTACCAGATCTGCCAGATTGTTCTTAAAAATGGTGGCAACAGTTTACACACCCACTAGCATGTGCTGAGAATTTCTTTTACAAGACGTTCTCAGCAACATTTGTTACATCAACTTTAAAATTTTTTTCCAATCTAATTTGATGGGTGTAAAATACGCCTTATTGTTTTAATTTGCATTTTATGGAGTGCTATTGAAATGGAACATCTGTTCACATGTTTATTAGCCATTTGGATTTTTGCTTCTGTGAAATGTTAATTTCCATTATCTTTTTCTTTTGAAACATTTGCCTTTTCTGTATTGCTTTTTAGATGTTCTTTATATATTCTAGATACCTACTTTGTGTTTGTTATAGATATGATACATATCTAATACCATATGGTTTACATTTTCATTTTGTTCATGGTGTATTTTGATGTCCTGAGTGTTTTATTGTTGTGTTTTTGGTATACACAAATGGATTGCTATTTTCCTTTTTTGATTTTTACTTATTTATATTTTGTAAAAATTATCTTTAGCATTCTCTTGTAAAATATAAAACATTGCATTTCTCATTTAGATGTTTAATTTACCTGGAATTTATTTATTTATAATGTGAAATAAGGCTCTTATTTTGTTTTTACTGTGGATAAACTATTGTTCCTGCATTATTTATTAACTATTTAATTATTAATTTGCAATAACCCCCCTGTCACCTAGAAATTTTCTATATGTGTATTGCTGTGTCTCTGGACTCTATTCTTATCCCTTGGTCAAAAGCCTAATTCTGAAAAATAGAACTCTTAATTAACTTTTGCCTTATCATTGCCTCAAGTAGAATATAATCTCTATAAGGATAGAGATCTTCATTATGGTTGTGCATTAATTTAGTCTACGTATTTAACGCGGAGTCTGGTACATGATTTGTCCTCAATAAATATTTGTAAAACGAGTATTTTTCATTGTGATTATAATCTTCCTCACCTAGTTTTTCTTCAAAACATGCTCAACTATTTTAGGCTCTTTGCTTCTCCATGTAAGTTTTGATTGACCACTTAAAGTTCTACAAGAAATATTATTGGCAATTTTAGGGTAAATGCAATGAATTATAGAAAATTTTCCAATTCTGGCCATATTCATGTTACTGAGTATTCCCATCCATGAATAAAAACCCTAATCTGTATTTGAGTCTCTTTCGTGACTTCCATTTAAAGATGTATGCACTTTTCCAGAATGATCTTCCATATTTTTGTTCTGTTTATATTTTGCTAATTTGTTAAATCCCATTTAAAAATTATCTGATTTTTGTATAGCTTATATAGAACTGTGGTAGATTGCATTATGCACCCCAACAAAAGATGTGTTTTTAATCCCCATTTCTATCGTTGTGAAAACACTAGTAAATAGGACCCTTTGAAGATGTATAATCGGGTAAGGTGTGGAATCATTTGTGAATAGGATCTTCTGGGATCCTATTTAGATGTGGCCTGATTGAGTCAGATTAGCTTTAATCCATTTTACTGGAGTCCTTTGTAAGCAGAACAAATCAGTCAGAGAGGGCCACAGGAAGAAGTCAGAAGTCAGAAGAAACCAGAAGAGCAGACACAAAGAAAGAGAGCATGTGGTGGGAGGTAGAGATACAAGCCACAGAACCCCAAGGATTGCAGCAAGCCAGCACCAGATCACCACAGACTTTAGGGAGAAAGTATGGCTTAGCTGATATTTGGTTTTGAGTGCTTAAAGTTTTTTCCTGGATTTTTTTGTGTAGATAATCATATTGTAATTTAACAATGGCAAGTGCGCATTTTTCTTTCGAACTTTATATTTTATGCCTATCTTACTCTCTGGATTAATATATGCAATGCAATTCTGAATACATAAAAGGAATGATTATAAATTTCATCATTAGGAGGTACTTTTTTTTTTGCTTTTATTTAACTTCCTGAATCAGATACTGCTTTAGTTACTTGGATATTCAAGAAATGCCACACTATGGGTTGGCTTAAACGAATTTGTTAGAGCTCAGCAGTAAGGCTAGAGAATGCCCAAATCAAGGTGTAATCAAAGCCATGCTTTCTTGCTGAAGACTGGCATTCCGGGGCTGACTGCTGGCCATCCTTGCTCCTTGGCTCTTCTGTCACATGGCAATGCACATGGTGGCTTCTCCATTTTCCTCCTTGTTTCTTTGAATTTCAGCTTCCTGCTTCCTGTGGCTTTCTCTCTATCTGTCTGAATTTCATTCCACTTATGAAGACTCCAGTAATAGGAATAAGACTCATCCTGATTGAGGTGGGCCATAGCTTAACTGAGGTAACCTTATCAAAAGTTCCTACTTACAATGGGTTTACACCCACAGGAATGCATTAAGTTTAAGAAAATGTTTTTCTGGGAGACATACAGCTCCAAACCACCACAGATACTTAACTGAGTTTATAGGCTTTTTTTTTTTCTAATATAAATATTAAAGGCTATACTTTATCAGTCTATCACTTTATATTCCATAAGTTTTAATCCATACTATTTTCATTATTACTAAGTACCAAATCATTTATAATTCTTATTATTTTTTGTATCTATAAGTTATTTAGAATTTTGTTTTTACATTTTCCAATAGATGGATGGTCTTCTTTTAATATTGATTAAAGTTTATAAAAAGTTACATTTAAAAATGCATAAACAGGAGCACAAACTACATGGGGATATATTATTCAAATTTATTTAGACTTTGTAAAGTCTTTCAAATCTCTTGCATCTGTCTATGTCAATGGGAACCTGTTTTCTTCAGTACAACCTTTTACCCAATGTGTCTGCATCAAGAATCCAAGCCTCATGAACTGTATTTGAACTCCACTGTTCTAGGTGGATCTCATGGGAAAGTATGAGGTGCATGTGAATGATAATCCACACCCTCTAACTCTACCCAGTGCTGCCACAGTAGTAGCAGCTCAGGAGAATATCACTCTTTGTTTTCAATGCATTCTTTAATGCTAGCTCCTTGAGATTTACCTTATAGCTTCACTGTGCATTTGAGTCAGTGTGTGGTATGTCTTTGTGAGTATTTCAAGTCTTTCTATTACTATATTACTGCAACCAAATGTCTGCTATTGCATTTTCATTCATATTTTGGAGCTTTTTACTAATTTTAGAGCTTTCCAATTCTGGCACCCCATATCTGGCACAGCCTTTACCAGTTTGTTTACTAACTCTAACTTCTGTTAAATAAGTTATCATTTAATTCAAATGTTGACAGTGTCACCTTTTTTATATCATGGATTGTGTGCCAATCACTTCTTTTTCTCTAGGAGACCTCCTCATAAAAAGATAAGTATAATTTATTTTCTTGACTACTTTACTCAACCAGCATTTCTGGTTACGGAAAGGTTTCTACAGATCTTGGCACTATCTAGCAGGTATGGCAAATGTGTTTCATCTTGGAATTCAGTTTTGATTTGATTGTACTGGCTGCCAGTAGTGTGTTGGAAAGAACTCTAGCTCCTCCTGGATTGGGCAGGGGAGGAGGTGTGATTGATAGGCAAAGGAGGGTGTACCAGGTGTTTTTAAATCACTGCACTGAAACACATTATAGTTTACAATTACCCAAACCATACATCAAAACACATCAACATAACTCAGATTTGGTAAGGAGAAAATGTTTTCATGAACACACTGTTATTACCTGCCTCCCAGGTGCCTCTTTCTATTCTCCCCATTTCCAAATCATAATCACTCTGTGAGCAAGAGCATGGACTTGAGATAGGCATACCTGAACTGCAATCTTATTTCTATCACTCACTAAGTAGGTGACTTGGGATTTATAAATATCTCCTTTCATATTTATTATTCAGTCCCTTTATTGTCTATTCTATTTAAGTATTACATTGGGTGTCTTAATACCCACTATCTTAATTACTTAGAAATGACCTGTGAGCTAAAAATATTATGATTCTTGCTATGGAGATGATAAAACTGAGTCTCTCAAATTCATATTCATCTCATTTTACTCCACAACAAAGTATACATATATTTCTTATCACAGTTTTTATTTAAAAGTTATACTTAAATATGTATATATGCATTGAGAAAAGTCTGAAGAAATATTAAAAAAATGGTATCAGTTGTTAGTCTTGGATGGTAAGATTATTGATAGTATTTTTTACATTTTTACTTTTTAAATATTCTATAACAATGTGATATTTAAATAATTTTTCTTAAAGTGATAGGTTTTTCTTGTTTTTCACTTAACAGTAGCATAAAATTTTTCTCAAGTTAATAAATGTTTTTTTAGAATAAATGCTTCTAGTAAAATTGTTTTGTCTAATGCATTCATCAGAAATCTTTTTGAAAACTGTATACCTATGATAATATTATTAAAGTATAATTTATTAAGCATTTCTCTTTTGTTGACTATTTTTGGAAGCATAAATGATGGTAAACTAAAAATCTATATTCAGAAACAGTTGTCTCATTGCTGAGTTTTCTGAGAATATATTCCTAGCAGTGGAATTACTAAACCCAGGAATATGAACTTTATAAAAGCTCTTGGTACGTATTTTCAAATTTTTCTCTTGCAGAACTTTCCCCATCTCCATTCTTTCCTCATAATGTAATTTCTTAAATTTAACCCTTTAATATTTTTATAGGCATAATATGAGATTATAAATTTAATCTTTATAGCAGATATTTATCCAATTTTCAAAACCATTGTTTTATAGTAGGTACAATATCTAATATATTATGCTCAATTGGTTACAAAACTGTTTATTTTATTTTTTATATCACCTTTGGTTGCTAAAAATGGCAGATTTGATTATAAAAATTTTATAGTGAGTTTCAATATCCAGGATAAGAAGTCCTGTCATAATAATCATCTTTTTCAAAGCTATCTAAGCAATTTCTAGTCACTTTCTATCACTGTGTAATAAATTTCCGCTGTCGTAGTGGTGTAAAAGAACACAAAATTATTATCTTACAGTTTCTGTAGATCAGAAGTCCATAGTCAGGTTAGCTAGGTCCCTTGCTCAGGGTTTCACAAAGTTGAAAGGGCTTCATGGTGTTGACAGAGCCGTGACTCCTAGCTGAGGCCCAGAATCCTCTTCCAACCTCACTGGTTGCTGCAGAAATCATTGTATTGTGGTTGTATTGACTAAGGTCCCTGTTTTTTTTTTAGCCATCTGTCAGCTAGGGACACCTCTCAGCTCCTAGAGCCTGCCTGTCCAAGTGGCCCCATTGAACGTTTACAATATGCTTGCTTAACTCCTTCCAGGCTAGCAGAAGTCCCAATTATACATTTTGTAAACATTTTATATAGTAGCCATCATGCAATTTATAGTGATTTGTATATGGGGAATATGATCCTCTCATAAGAAGTCACTTTTAAAAATAAATCATATTATTACCTGAAGCATAGTTATAAAGTATATTTCAGTTATGTCTGACAGTTATGTTTTCTTTAATAATATCAATAGTCTAAAACAACTTCTCTCTGAACAGTTTTCAGTGACTTGCTAATTTATTTTCTATTTGATAAAATAATTAATGATCACAATTTCTTTAACTTAGAATGAGGGCATTTTTTCTACAACATGGTAATAATCTATTTCTCAAAGAGAAGTAGCAAATACGGGAGCTCAGTCAGGACACAGAAAAATAGCAGCAATTTCAACAGGAAAATGTAATATAAAGAATTGTTAACTACTAAAAAGTGATTCTAAATAGTTCAGCATTTGTAAGTGAAAAAAAATGGGGGTTATTACCACTAGAATTGGGAAGAGAGAACAAAGAAGGAACTGAGGATGTAGGAAGAGTATCTTGGGGAGACTTCTGGGAAAATGGCATCAAAGTAGGTAGGCAGAGTCCCAATCTCTCACAAAAAAAGAACAGAGAAAGGGCAAAAACCTATTTGAGGGAGCTGCTTTGGAGATATATAATATGGGAAAGTGCTACACATCATCCAGAAGGGAACTAGAGAGATAAAGAAGCCAAAGGAAAACCATGAGTTACTCACCCTTGTGGCTGGAAATGGCACATACCTTACCCTCAAGGCAAATAGCCTCTGTAAAGCTCCAGACTCGCTTCAAGCAACTGAGTGGAAGGGAGTGTTCACTGGGAGGAAGAAAGTCTGGCAGAAGGTGGAAAGTGGTTTCTTTTCAGTGAGTTTGGCCTGCTTAGCCTCCTCTGAGCCTTGGAAGGGACTGAGGTGGCAGAGAGAGGGTCAGGCAAGCTGTCATACACAGAGAGAGGAACTAAGGTAGAGGGGAGGAGACAGGTACCCATAGCCTGGGTTGGTAAACTGTTAGAAGCTTAACTTGTTTGAAGGAAGGGAGGCTTCAAGACTTATATAAGCTTTCAGAAGACTACTTATACTTTGGAGCTGGTGTAGCTCAGTGGAGGAATTCCTACCTTGCAATATGAGGTCCCTGGTTCCATTCCTGAGTCTCCTGAGAGAAGTGACCTAGAGTGACGCACTGGGATATCAGGCACCCAGCTAGTACCTTATGACAGGGAACATAGATTTTTGTTTGTTTGTTTTGGGTTTTCTCTGCTCTGTTATTTTTTATTTTTTATTGGTGCCTCTTTTTCCCTTTTTCATTGTTCTTTATTTGCTAAAATTTGGTATACCACATGTGGAGAGCAGGCTGAAGGGTGATTGATTGATGAGCACCAGGAGCCTGAGAAGCATCTTAGGAGTTTAAGGGGTAAGGCAGTTTTTCCTGTTTTTGTTTTGTTTTGTTTTGTTTCTTGTTTGTTGTCTTTCCCATATCTTTGCTTCCTTTCTTTTTCTTTTATTTATTTTTTATACCTACTTTATTTCTTTTCTTTCCTTCAATTTTCTATCTGATGTTTTCTGTTGTTTTTCTTTCATTCCACTTCTTTTTGTTTGGCATTCTTTTTTTAAAAAAAGTTATCTCTTTTTTCCTTTTCTCTTTTCCTCTCTTCTCATCATTCCAGCCTTTTAATTCATTCTATTTTTCCCTTTATTTTGTTCCTCATTTCATTTTCTCTATTCCACATTTTTTATTCTTATTCCTTTATACTTTTAAAATTTTTAGCTTGTATTTCTTATTTTCCTAACTCTTGTACAGTTCCTCATCTACATTTCCTTTTATTATTACTATTAGTCTTTTTTCTCTTCTAATCTCTTTCCTTTTCTCTGGTCCTAATATTTTTTCCAAGGGAACACAGACAACTGAAAGGATATAGAATAAGAGGAACCAAGTGTCAAAAAGGAACCTTTCCACACACACAGAGAAACAACAAAATAAAACCTTAGAATAGAAAGAAGCTAACAAACCAAATAAACCCATCAAGATAAACAGATGCCTAGCCACCAACAAAATATTACATGCCATACTAAGATACAGGAAGACATGGCTCAGTCTAATGAGCAAACTAAAAAACAGGAGGAGATGCAGAATGTGAAACAACTAATCAAGGATGTCCAAACAAATTTCATGGATCAACTTAATAAACTGAAGGAAGAGATAAAGGATATTAAGGTGGCCCTGGGGGAACATACTGAAGAAATTGTAGACAATCATAAAAATATAAAGGATATGATGGTGATGAATGGTACAGTGCAAGAAATCAAAAATACACTGGAAGCACATAACAACAGATTTGAACAGGCAGAGGAAAGAATCAATGATGTCAAGGACAGTACATCTGAAATCAAACAGATAGTAGAACAGTTAGATAAAAAGATTGGAAAAATCCAGCAGGGACTTACGGATTTGGATAACAACATGAAATGCACAAATATGCACATTATAGGCATCCCAGAGGGAGAAGAGATGGAAAAGGGGACAGAATGAATTTTAGAGGAAATAATGGCTAAAAATTTCCTAAATATTTTGAGGGTCATGTCCAGGAAACAGCGCACCCCAAACAGTATAAATCCATATAGGCCTACAAGACAAGACACAAACTTTCCAAATTGTCCAATGTTAAGATAAAGAGAGAATACTGAAAGCAGTGAGAGAAAAGAGATTTATCACATACAAAGGAAGTTTGATAAGATTAAGTGCTGATTACTCATCTGAAACTATGGAGGCAAGAAGTGAGTGGTATGGCGTGGTTAAGGTGATAAAAGAAAAAACACTTCCAGCCAAGAACTCTGTATTCAGGAAAGCTGGCATTCAAAAATGAAGGAGAGTACAAAATAGTCACAAATAAAAATAAATTAAGAATTTGGCAAAAAGATACCTGCCCTTCAAGAAATACTAAAAGGAGTT
>PVKH010007643.1:0-20054 GCA_004027955.1 Chaetophractus vellerosus | reverse complement strand
AAAGGACGAGCTGGGAAATTCTCTCCGAATGTTGAAATCAGTTCCCTTTTATAAGCAGTCAACTGAATGGATAACAGCGTCATCCATTCTTCATCCAATCTTGCTGATTGATGCAGATGCAATTAGCCCCAGGCTTGCTGGACCCAACAGCTGGGCACAATTACCTGGCCGAGTTGACACATTAACCTAGCCATCACAGAAGGACTGTCCAAGGAAATAAAGGTTGAAAACCTCCCAACCCTATTGAAGGAGATGGATGTACAGGTCCAGGAAGAACAGCACACCCCAAACAGTATAAATCCTAACAGGCCTACTCCAAGACATATACTTGTCAAAATGTCCAATGCTCAAGACAAAGAGAAAATACTCAAGGTGGCAAGAGAAAACAGAACCATCACATACAAGGTAAGCTCAATATGATTAAGTGCTGATTTCTCACATGAAACCATGGAGGCAAGAAGACAGTAGTATGACATAGTCAAGGTACTAAAAGAAAAAGCTTCTGCCACGAATTCTCTATCCAGCAAAGCTGGCATTCAAAAATGATGGAGAGTTAAAAATATTCACAGATAAACAGAAATTAAGAGAGTATGACAATTAGAAACCTGTCCTCCAAGAAATACTCAAGGAAATTCTAGATGTTGAAAGGAAAAAAACAGGAGAGAGAGAGAGTTGGAGGAGAGTATAAGACAACTGAAAAAGACAAAAAGAGAAATAAAAACAGCATAGGACATACATAAGCCGAAAAAGAACTTCAAGCCAAGTACTAGTTTTTTTCTATCTTTTTACCTATCTGTTCTGCTATCTCTCTGATTTCCAATGTACTACCTTTGACATTGCTGATTCTTTACTCTGCCTGTTCAAATATGCTATTATGTGCTTCCAGTGTATTTTTTATTTCTTGCATTTGTGCCATTCATCACCATCATATCCATTATCTTTGCTTGCACTTTTAAAATTTCTTCATCCCCAAGTGTCTTCTTAATATACTTTATTTCTTCCTTCACTTCATTAAGTTGATTCATAATATTCATTTGGACATCCTTGATTAGTTGTTCCAAGTCCTTCATCTATTCCTGTTTTTTTAGTTTGTTCATTAGACTGGGCTATGTCTTCCTGTTTCTTAGTATGGCTTGTAATTTTTTGTTGGTGTCTAGACAATTGTTTATCTTAATGGAATCATTCAAATAATTGTGTAGATTCTCTTTCTAATCTAGCATTTTATTTTGTTGATTTTGTTTTGCATTTTTTTTGACCCTTGTTTCCTCTTATTCTATTTCCTTGCAGTTGTCTGTGTTACCATGGGGGAAAATATTAGAAAATAGAAAAGGAAAGAGATAAGAGAAAAAGAATAATAGCAATAATAATAAAAAGGTAAAAGATGAACAATAAAGGAGGTAGGAAAATAATATATAATATGAATAAAAATCACAAAATGTGCAAAGCAATAAGAATAAAAAAGTGGAATAGAAAAAATGAAATAAGAAAAAATACAGAAAAAATAGAATGAATTAAAAGACTGGAATTATGAGAAGAGAGGAAAATAAAAAAGAGAAATTTAAAAAGAAGGCAAAACAAAAAGAGATGGAATGAAAGAAAAACCACAGAAAACAAGATATAAAAATAAGGAAAGAAAAGAAATAAATCAGGTAGAAAAAATAAGTAAAAGAAAAAAAGGAAAAAGAAAGGGGAAACACAACAGATGAGAAACAAATCAGCAACAACTAAAAAAAAATAAAAACACCCAGGAAAAAGAGCCTTCACTCTTATGTCTCTAAAGAGCATCTCAGGCTACCAGTGCTCATCAATCAATCACCCTGGAGACTGCCCTTTGCAGGTGATGTACTGGGTTTTAGTGAATAAAATAAAGATTAAAAAAAAGAAAAAAAGAAAAAAAGAAAAAAAAGGAGCCAATAAAAAATAAAAAACAATAGAGCCATGAAAACCTAAAACAAATAATATATGTCTATATTTTCTCTGTCATAAGATATCAGGTGAGTGCCTGATAATCCAATGGATCACTCTCTGGGTCACTTCTCTTAGGAGACCTGGGAATCAAACCAGGGACCACATATATTCAATGCAGGAATTCCTCCACTGAGATACACTGGCTCCACAGGTTAAATGGACCTCAGAAAGCTTACTCAGCTCTTTCTTCTTTATTAGCATAGGCATTCAGGCTCTAAATTTACCTCTCAGCACTGCTTTAGTGTCATCCCATAAGTGCTGATATTCATTCACTTTGAGGTAGTTACTGATTTCCCTGGCAATTTCCTCCTTGACCCATTCATTGTTTAAGAGTGTGTTGTTTAACTTCCATATATTTGTTCCTATTCTGGTTCTTTGTCCCTTATTAATATCCAAATTCATTTCAATGTGGTAAGAGAAATTGCTTAGTATATTTCAATCTTTCTAAATTCATTAAGATTTGTTTTATGACCTAGCATGTGGTCTATCCTGGAAAATGATCCATATGCACTTGAGAAGACTATATATCCTGCTGTATTTGGGTGTAATGTTCTGTATATGTCCATCAGATCTAGTTGCTTTAACATATTATTCAGATCTCTGTTTCTTTATTGAGCCTATATCGAGATGGTCTGTCTGATGTGATTATTAAGGTCTCCCACCATGATTGTAGAGGGCTCCCTTTTCCCCCTTAGCTTTGCCAGTATTTGTCTCATGTAGTTTGGGGCATGCTGGTTATGTGCATAAATATTTATGGTCTTTCTTCTTGGTAGGTTTCCCCTTTTATTAATATATAGTGACCTTTGTCTCTTATAACAGTTTTGCATTTAAAATCTATATTGGTCCTAAGTTAGTATAGCTACTTCTTCCCTTTTTTAGTTACAGTTTGCAGGTAAAATCATTTTCCACCCATTCACTTGAAACCTATTTGTGTCCTGGGTCTGTGGTGAGTTCTTTTAGGCAGCATACTGATGTGTCATATTTCCTCCTCCATTCTGCCAATCTCTCTTTTTTGATTGGAGAGTTTAATACATTGACATTTAGTATTATTATTGTAAAGGCACTACTTATATTATCCATTTTTCTTTAAGCTTATATATGTCATATTTCATTTTTGTTTCTCTTTTTATCTTTTTAGTTACTCTTACCAATAACCTTCCTTTCTATACACTCCTCCAACTCTCTATCTCCTATTTTTTTTTTCCTTTCAACCTGCAGAACTCCCTTTACTATTTCTTGCAGGGCAGGACAATTGTGAACAAATCCTCTCAATTTATCTGTGAATATTTTGAGCTCCCCCCCATTTTTGAATTACAGTTTTGCTGGATACAGAATTCTTGGCTGGCAGTTTTTTTCTTTCAACACCTTAACTCTGTCATACCACTGCCTTCCATAATTTCAGATGGGAAATCAGCATTTAATCTTATCAAGCTTCCCTTATAAATGATGGATTTCTTTCTTTTCTCTGCTACTTTCAGGATTCTGTGTTTGTTTTGAGCATTTGACAATCAGATTAATAGGTGTCACAGAGTAGGTCTGCAAGGATTTATTCTGTTTGGAATATGCTGTGTTTCCTGGACATGTACATTGATTTTCCTTGTGAAAATTGGGAAATTTTTGGCCATTATTTCCTCAAACACTTCTTCTGCCCCCTTTTTCTTCTTTTTTCCCTCTGGGATGCCCATAATGTGTATGTTTGCATGTTTCATGTTGTCATTCAATTCCCTGAGTTCTAGCTGATATTTTTCCATTTTTTAAATCTGTTCTACCATGTATGCGATTTCATATATACTGTCTTCTAAAAAGCTAATTCTTTTCTCTGCCTCTTCAAATCTGCTTTTATGTGCTTCCAGTGTATCTTTAATTTCTTGCATTGTGCCTTTCATTTCCATAAAGTCTATTATCTTTTTATGTATGTTTACAATTTCTTCTGTAATTATCTCAGTGTCTTCTTGATATACATTATCTCTTCCTTTGTTTCATTGAGTTGATTAAGGAGGTTTGTTTGGATATCTTTGATTAGTTGTTCCATGTTGTGTGTCTCCTTTTGCTGTTTAGTTTTGTTCACTAGACTGTTTCTTAGTATGGATAATAATTTTTGGCTAATGTATAGGAATCTGTTTATCTTGGACTTATTCAGTTGGTTAAATTTTCTTTTAGTCTAGTGTTTTATTTTTGTTTGCTTTTGTGTTAAGGGTCCTCCTAACACTTGGTTCTACTTATTATATATCTTTGTAGTTGTCTATATTCAACTTCTACCAGTTTCTAGAGTAGGAGTGCAGCCTGCCATTCCCTACTCTTTCACTTTGGATCCCCACATTTGTCCTTTGCTTTTTATATGTCATACCTTTTTGTGTGTCTCTTTTCCTTTTTTGCAACGACCTTGTCTGTATGGTTGAAGTTTGTTATGTATCTGACTGAACCCTTTCTCATTTCTGTTTATGCATAATTTTAAAATACTTTCTTTTTCATTTTGCTGGGGTTTATATTACACAACTTACATTTATATAAATTATTAATTTGAAAAGGTACCTACTTAGCTTCAATACCATACATGTTATTTGTTTCCCTTCTTTAAGTTGTTTTGTTCCACTTTACCACTTTATATTGTACATATCCATTATCAAGGAAATGTCTTTTTTCTTGTTCATTTGTATTCTTATATATATATGAATTAGAGTGTAGAGCTGAATATTGAGGATACAGTTGTATTTGGTTTGCATTTACCTTGTTCATTACCATTACTGAGGTTCCTCATTTCTTCACATTACTCAAGGCTACTCTTTCCTGTATTTTCCTTTCAAACTGCAGAATTCCTTTTCATATCTCTTGTAAGATAGGTCACTTTTTGACAAACTCTATCAGTTTTTGTTTATCTTTGAATATTTAAATCTATCCATTATTTTCAAGTATAGTTTTCCTGGATAAAGAATTTTTCATTGCCAACTTTTCTCTTTCTATACTTTAAATATATCATAACAAGGCCTTCTTGTCTCCATGGTTTCTGAAGAGAATGTGACACTTAGTTTTTTGAGGATCACTTGTATATGATTATACACTTTTCTTTTGCTGATTTCAGAATTCTTTTTATCTTTGGCATTTGACATTCTGATTAGTATGTGTCTTGGAGTAGGTCTAATAGATTCCTTCTGTTTGGAGTATGGTGTCCTTCTTGGACATGTATATTTATGTCTTTCATAAGTGTTGTGAAGTTTTCAGCAATTATTTCCTCCAATATTCTTTCACATTTCCCTTCTTGTCTCCTTCTGAGACACCCAAGACACACAGTTTTGCATTCTTTATGCTGACACTGAAATCTGTAAGACACAGCTCAAATTTTTATATTCTTATCAGTTATTCTGACTATATTATTTGAATTGTCTTGTCTTCTAATTTGCTCTTTCTTTCTTTTGCCTGTTGAAATCTGGTTTTAAATGCTTCTAATGTGATTTAATCTCTGCTATTGTACTTTTCATCCCCACAATTTCTATGTTTCTTTTTATACTTTTAAATTCCTCTTCATGCTGATTCATTTTCTTCTTAATACCCTTCATCTCTTTATGCAAATTTCCCATCATCCCCATGAATTGATTTAGGAGACATGTTTGTGTATATTTTATTAGTTGTTCAAATTTCTGTGTAACTTCTGAAATTTAAATTTATTTTCTTTACTGAGCAATCTATTCATGTTTTTCTTGTGTGTGCTTTGTAAATTCTTGCTAATATCTAGGGATCCAATTATCTTGAAGAGCTAACTGTGAATGTGTTTCTCCCTGTATCCATGGTTTGATTTTTGATTGACTTTATGTTACAGGTCTTCTTTGATACTTGGTATAACTTATTCAATATGTTTAGGATAACTTGTGTTTAATTGTTAAAATTTTCTCTGTTCTTTTTCACCAGGTTCTTGCCCTGGATATGCGGTGTTATTTTTCATTTATTTTATTTTATTTTTGAAGATTTAGATTACATAAATGTTAAATAAAAATATAAGGGTTTCTCATATGCCCAAATCCCTCCCTCTCCCACACATTCCCACATTATCATCATTAATTAGTGTCATTCATTTACTACAATTGATGCACACATATTGAAGCATTGTCACTAACTATGGTGTATACATTACATTATAGTTTACACTCTGTCTCACACAATTTTGTAAGGTATGGCAAAATATATAATGGCCTGTTTCCATCATTACAATGTCATGCAGGACAATTCCAATAGCCCCAAAATGTCCTCTTATTACACCTATTCTTCCTTTTCCCTCTCCTCTGAGCCTCTGGTGGCCACTACATTTTTATCAGTGATAAAGTTCTCACAATTCTAGAATAATAATGTCTATAGTAGAATAATAAGTCTACTTTAGCCCATTGTTCACTCCCCAATCTTGAGGATTTGGGGAAGGTGATGCCCTGTTTGCTTCTAATCGAGAAGGGGTTTGATCACATGGGGCAGTTGGATATACTATTTTGCTTGCAGTTGCAGACACTCTCTGTTCCTTGGGATGGGTATTGTCCATCATCACCTCCTTGTTAATTGTCCTGGGTGAGTCCAATGAATTGGAGAGTAGGTGTGGCAACTCTGTTGAAATTCAGGGCTAAACAGGCACATGGATAGACCAAATGTTTAAGTCCCTGGGACATATATTTTTCAAGTATAGTGCTAATTATAGGTACAAATAAAAAAGGCAGAAGAACCATGTGTAGGGAAACTATAAATAAGTCCAATTCTGTTACACAGTGAAACATAAATCCAAAGTAAGGCCCAATGACAGGGTGCTGAATTCCTGAGTTGTCTCCAGAGTTCTCATGAGCCCTGTTACTTGAGGCACTGTTTACTGTGGCAGTTATTGTGATCCTAATGAGAGTGTATATGCATAACCTTTGGATTGACCTCCTGACTCAGTTTGAAATCTCTTAGCCATAAAAACTCATTTGTATTTCCATTTCCCCCTTTTTGTCAAGGTCTTTTTCCAGATGCATTGCTAGTTGATGCTTGGTAATAATCATTCAGTGCCAGGGAGGCTTATCCCCTGGGGTCAAGTCTCATGCTGAGGGGAAGGTAGTGTGTTTATATGCTAAGTTTGGCTTATTGTGAGTCCACATTTGAGCAACAAGGAGGCGTTCAGATAGTAAAGCTTAGGCAATATATAATATTTAATACTAGGTTAAATTTCAATTTGATAAGAAAATGTTCATAAGTACAATCATCAATATCAACAGACTGGCATAACGGTCTGTCTTCTTTTGCTAGGCACTGAACTTGAACTCTGGGGATTCTTGTTGTCCTATTAGTGAATGGAGCAGCACTCCCCAGAATGAGAATTCAATATTCTTTCAGTTATTGTGTGGAGGATCTCCCTGCTGTGAGACAACACCCCATGAACAGTTGAATATATCCATATGCCTTAGAGGCATACTGTATGTGAACTCCTCCCTATGCATCCCCCATCACCGACAACCCACACCAGTGATACTCCCCTGCCACAGTTGTGACCCATCTGTGATACAAAACCTCTCCAAAAATAAAGCTAACAAAATAACCAAGTAAAATTAATAATAAAATGAAATAATAATAGTTTTAAAAATAAATAAATAATATACAAAAAATTTAAAGTTTGAAATAAATTTTTAAAATTTTAGATATTCTGTCTTTCATCACTGTAAGATCCATTGTCTTGTATATACAGTGGCATTCTCTTCTGTATATTCCCTCAGTGTCTTTTTTTTTTCATTTTACTGTCAAAGAAGGTTCACAATATAGAAAAGTTACATAGACAATATACGAGATTCTCATATGCCCAATGCCCTCTCCCTTTTTCCTTCTCCCCTATTAGTAACATTTTACATGCAGATGGTACATTTGTTAAAATTGATGTAGAAATGTTGAAGCATTGATACCAACCATGGTAAATGGTTTACATTATGGTTTACATTTTGGACCATACATTTTTATAAACTTGATGAAATTTAAAATGACCTGTATCTGTTACTGCAAGATCATGCAGAAGAATTCTAATGCCCTAAATGTCCTATGTTCCATGTATTCTATTCTTCCTTCCCCCTCCCTTTAGAACCTATGGTAAACATTAAATTTCAATTTTTGAAGAATAAGCTTTGTATTTACTTGCAATAATATTAACTGTTGATATATTGGTCTGTTTTCTTTTATTAGGCACTGCTTATGTTCTCAAGAGATTCTTGTCATTCTTATTGAGAAAATAACAGGACTCCCCAGAATGGGGGTTTAATATTTTCATCTTTATTTTGTGGGTTTCCACCCACTGATATAGAACACTAGACAAGATGAACACTTACAGATTCCTAGAAGCCTGCCCCAACTACACCCTGTTCCATATACTCCCTCACACCTGACATTCTACACCAGTAACTCTCCTCTACCATAATTGCCAAAAAAATTCCAAAAATTTTAGTATTAACAACAGTCTTGCAAATCAACAGAGTTCACCTGCAGCTTCCCTGACCCTCTCCCCCAGCTTCTTGGATAGTCTAACCCAACTACTTCACCCTACACCCCCTCAAAGACCAGCACCACTGAACAGAATCAAATCACTGCACCACTCTCTCACCCATCCACTGCACAACTACACCTTTCCACTTTATCACAGATTTTGCCCATATGGGCACCAGCTCACCACTTTCTACTCCCTGTCTCCTGTATACCTATTTTCAAGACTCTAGCTCTGTGAATTTACTCAATTTGCTTAATTCATATCAGTAAGGTCATGTAAGATTTGTCCATCAGTCCCTGGCTTACTTCCCTGAACATAAGGTATTCATGATTCATCCATGTTATCCCATGTGTTAATACAGCATTACTTCTTATAACTAAGTAATATTTCATTGTATGTATATACCACAGTTTGCTTATCCATTCTTATGTTGATGAACATTTGGGCTGCTTCCAACTTTTGGCAATAGTGAGTAATGCTGCCATAAACACTGTTGTGCATATATCTGTTCATGTCCTTTATTTCAATTCTTTTTGGGTATATATCCAGCAGTGGGATGGCTGGATCATATGGCAATTCTATAGTTTGCTTCCTGAGGAACCACCAAACTGTTGACACCAATAACTGTACAGTTCTGCATTCCCATGAGCAGTGGATAAGTGTTCCCTTTACTCCACATATTCTCCAACACTGTTGTCTCCGTTTTTTAATAGCCTCTTATCTAACGGGTGTAAGATGATATCTCATTGTAATTTTGATTTGAATTTCCCTAATAGCTAGTGATGTTGAGCAATTTGTACCTCTTCTTTGGAGAAGTGTCTATTAAAATCACTTGCCTATTTTTTAAATGGACTGTTTGTCTTTTTATTTTCAAGATGTAGGATTTCTTTTTATATGCTGGATATTAGGCCCCTGTCAAATAGATGGTTACCAAATATTTTCTCCCATTGAATAGGCTGCCTTTTCATTTTATTGACAAACTCCTTTGAAGTGAAAATGTTTTTTTAAAATTTTGAGGTGGTCCCATTTATCTATTTTTTCTTTCATTGCTCATGCTTTGGGTGTAAAGTTTATGAAACCATTTCCTACTAAATGAGCTCATAGATGCTTCCCTACATTATCTTCCAGGAGCTTGAGCTTCATGGTTTTGGATCTGATATTTGTAATCTTGATCTATCTTGAATTAATTTTTGTATAGGGCAAACATGATCCTCTCTAATTTTTTTAGATATGGATATCCAGTTCTTCAAGTGTCAAAATTGAAGAGGACATTCTATCCTAGTTGAGTAGGCATGGTTGTCTTTTTGTATATCAATTGAGCCTACATGTAAAGATCTATGTTAGTACTCTCAATTCTGTTCCATTGTGCACTAAGACTACCCTTCTGCCAGTACTATGCAGTTTTGACCACTGTAGCTTTGTAGTATGTCTTAAAATCAGGTAGTGAGATTCCACCAATTTTATTTTAGTTTTTCAATATGTCTTTGGCAATTCAGACCCCTTGGCCTTCAAAATAAATTTCATAGTTAGCTTTTCTAGTTATGCTGCTGTCATTTATATTGGAATTGTGTTAAATCTGTAAATCAGTTTGGGTAGGATGGACATCATAATGATGGTTAGTCTTCCTTTCCATGTATAGGAAATATTCTTCCATTTATTTAGGTCTTTGCTTTCCAAGAATACTGCATCCAGCAAAGCTGACATTCAAAAATGAGGGAGAGTTCAAAATATTCACAGATAAACAGAAATTAAGAGAATTTGTCAACAAGAAACCTGTTCTTCAAGAAATACTACATGGAGTTCTGCAGATTTAAAGAAAAATACAGAGAGAAAGGGTTGGAGGAGAGTATAGGAAAGAAAATTATTGGTAAGAATAACTAAAAAAGAAATAAAAAGAGAAATTAAAACAACATATGACACAAATAAACCCAAAGAAAATATGGCTAATATAAGTAATTTCATGACAGTAATAACATTGAATGTTAATGGATTAAATTCTAAAATCAAGAGAAACAGATTGGCAGAATGGATAAGGAAATATGGCCCATCTATATGCTATCTACAAGAAACTCACCTTAGATGCAGGGATGCAAGGAGATTGAAAGTGAATGGTTGGAAAATAATATTACATACAAACCATAACCAAAAGAAAGCAGGAGTAGTTATACTAATACCAGACAAAATAGTCTTAAAATGCAAAACTATTGTAAGAGACAAAGAAGGACAGTCTATATTAATAAAAGTCATAATCTATCAAGAAGAAAGTACAATCATAAACATTTATGTAACTAACCAGGGCACTTCAAAATACATGAGGTAAACATTTTAAAAACTAAGTAGAGAAATATATACCTCTACAATTATAGTGGTGCACTTTAAATAACATTATCTCCATTAGACAAAACATCTTGACAGAGGATCAGTGAAGAGAGACCTTGAATAATACATTATAGGGTGCAGACCTAGTAGATATATACATAACATTGCACTCAAACACAGTGGCATATACATTCTTCTCAAGTGCACATGGATCATTCTCCAGGATAGGCCACACTATAGGTCACAAAGCAATTATAAATGAATTCATAAAGATTGAAATTACAAAAAGTATTTTTTCTGACCAAAATGGAATGAAGCTGAAATCAGTAAGGGGCAGAGAAACAGAGTGGGCATAAAGATATAGAAGTTAAATAATACATTTCTTAGACAATCACAGGCCAAGGAGGAAATTGCAAAAGAAATCAGTAATTACCTTGAAACAAATGAAATTGACAACACAATCCATCAAAACCTATGAGATGCAGCAAGAGCAGTGCTGAGAAGGAAATTCATAGCCATAAATGACTATATTTTTAAAAAGAAGAATGAGTTATAATCAAAGACCTAACTGAAAACCTGGAGGAATTGGAAAAAGAACAAAAAAACTAATCCCAGAGCAAGTAGAAAGAAGGCAATAACAAAGATTAGATCAGAGGTAAATGAAATTGGAAATATTAAAGGACAAGAAAAAATTTTAAAAAGCAAAAGCTTGTTCTTTGAGAAGATCAATAAAATTGACAAACCCTTACCTAGTCTAACAAAGAAAAAAGAGAGAAGATGCAAAAATATAAAATAAGAAATGAGGAACGGGATATCACCACTGACCCCACAGTAATAAAGGGCATCATAAGAGGATACTTTGAAAATGTGTATGCCAATAAGATGGATGACTTAGAGTAAACTGACAAATTTTCAAGAAACACAGAAGAGGCCTATATTGATGAAAGAAGAAATTGATGAGCTCAACAGACCAATCATAAGTAACATAATTGAACTGGTCATCAAAAACCATGCAACTAAGAAGAGCTTAGGAACAGATGGCTTCACAGGTAAATTCTACCAAACATTCCAGAAAGAAATAACACCAATCCTGCTTAAACTCTTCCAAAAATTAGAAGTGGAGGGAACATTACTTAAATCATTCTATGATGCCAAAATCACCCTAATACCAAAGCCACACAAAGATGCCACAAAAAAGAAAAACTATAGACCAATATCTCTAATGAATCAAGATGCTAAAATCCTCAAGAAGATGCTTGCTAATCATCTTCAACAACACATCAAATGAATTATACCCCAAGCCCAAGTGGGTTTCATCCTTGGTATGAAAGGATGTTTCAACATATGAAAATCAATAATGTAATACACCACGTTTACAGATCAAAAGAACAAAATCAGGTGATCATCTCTATTGATACAGAAAAAGCATTTGAGAAATCACAGCAAACATTCCAGATAAAAAAACTTCAAAAGATAGGAATAGAAGGAAATGTCTGCAACATGATAAAGGGTATATATGAAAACTACACAGCTAACATCATGTTCAATGGTGAAATACTAAAAGCTTTCTCTCTAAGATCTGAAACAAGACAAGGATGCCTCTGTCAGCATTCTTTTTCATCCTTGTGTTAGAAATACTTGCTTGAGCACTTAGGCAAGAAAAAGAAATAAAAGGCATCCAAATTTGAATGGAAGAAGTAAAAATTTCACTATTTGCAAATGACATGATCTTATACATAAAAAGTCCAGAGAAATCTGCAGTAAAGCTTCTAGAGATTATAAATGAGTTCAGTAAAGTGGCAAGACACAAGATCAATGTGCAAAAATGAGTAGCATTTCTGTACACCAGTAATGAGAAATCTAAGGAGGAAAAGAAGGGAAAAATTCCATTTACAATTGCCCAGTTTGTAGGGCACCAGTTAAACACATAGGATGCCTCAGGTTCAGTTCCCGGGGTCTCCTCAAGTGGGCGGACCACCTTGAGAAGGCAAGCCACCGTGGGTAGGTCAAACCCCATGGGAAGGGCAAGCACGCACGAGCAGGCAGACCGCCGCGCGGTGAGCTGACTTAGGGGGTTGCCGCACCAGGGGCGAGGAACAAGCAGACACGGAAGAACGCAAGAATGAACACACCAAGAACAAGCAGAAAGGGGGGTGGGGGTATGTAATAAATAAAAAATAAATCTAAAAAAAAAGGAATCAATTACCTAGTAATAAACTTAACTAAACTTAACTAAAGTTGTGAATTACTTATACTCATTGTTAAAAATTGCCAAAGGTCATCAAAGAAAACCTAAATAAATGAAGGATATTCCCTATTCATGGGCATGAAGACAAAATCTCTTTAAAATGTCTATCCAACCAAAACTGATTTACAGATTTAATGCAATCCCAATAAAAATTACCACAGCATTCTTTACTGAATTGTAAGAGCTAATTATGAAATTTATTTGGAAGGGCAATGGGCCCTGAATAGTCAAAGACATATTGAAAAAAAAATGAAACTTGAGGAATCACACTACCTAACTTTAATACATACTACAAAGCTACAGTGGTCAAAACTGCATAACATTGGTGGAAGGATAAATATATGGACAGATGGAACAGAACTGAGTGTTCTGATATAGATCCTCACATATACAGTTAACTGATATTCAACAAGGCCACCCAGCCCACTCAACTGGAAGAGAATGGCCACTTCAAAAAGTGGTGCATGGAGAACAGGATATCCAAATTCAAAAGAATGAGAGAGGACCACCATCTCATACATTAAGCAAAAATTAACTCAAGATGTATCAAAGATCTAAATATAAGATCCAAGACCCTAAAGATTCTGGAAGTTAATGAAGGGAAGCATTTACAAAATCTTGTAGTAGGAAATGGCTTCATAAACTTTATATACAAGGCACAAGCAATGAAAGAAAAAACAGATAAAAAGGACCTCCTTAAATGCATTTATGTTAACATTTTTAAACACTCTGTATTAGTACTACTTTTATGGAAGATAATTCCATCCTTTTCCCCCAAATTCTGAATTTAGTCTTATATTAACATTTTGTGATATTTGGACTTTAATTAGCCCTGTTGAAATGGGACACTTTTCAGACATAAGGGAAAGGAAAACGTATGCTGAATAGATCTACTCAAATCTATCCTAACCTCACTTTTCCTGACTCCCCCAAAATTAAAAGCATTAGACTTGGATTCCCAATGTATCATTTGTCTTATCTATTAATCTCTATCTTCTGTTTCTTTAAGTTTTTTGTTTGTATATATCTGTAGTTTTTTACTTTTGGATGCAATTTTTAATTTAAAATAACCTGATCTGAGGAAGTAATTCTAATGGCTGAGGAGCCTTTCTTTTTAGAGTAATGAAATTGTTCTACATTTTTTGAGATGATGAATGTACACCATTGTGATTATACTAAAAGACATTTATTAATCACTTAGGATAGATTAGCCAGAAACAGCAACTATGTACAATGGGGTAAACATAGAGAGATTGAGAGGTGAAGAATTTTCTTCTTTGCTTGTATGTGTTTTGTTTATTATTACTATTATTGAAATAATCAAAATGATCTAATAATGATTGACGTGTTGAAAGCACAACTATGTGTTTATAGCAAATACCATTCGTTGTACACTTTAATTGTATGTTTATTAATATGTATCAATAAATTTTATTTGTTAAAAATCATGTGAGAAATATAATTCATAAAGTAATAGCTTAATGGGCACATGCTCAATAAATATATGACTTCAAGAATGTAAAAAAAACAAACTTTTGCTCTTCAAAGTAGTTTGTCAAGAAAGTGAAAAGGAATGTAAATATTCTTGCTGTCCTGATTTTGTGATACTCAGGGTAGACTAAACATTCACTATATTAGAAACCATGCATGTGTCCCCAGACCTCGTTTTTTTCCCTAGGCCTAGTTTTTAGGATGCTGGTGATAAACCAAGCCTCATTTATTATATGATCATTCTCTATGGGAAATGACTTTAACTCTAAGTCTCTTTGGTCAACCTTAAGAGGTATAGCAGGGAGGCAGATGTGGCTCAAATGGTTGGGCAGCCATCTCCCATATCTTTGTATGGACCTAGGCTTGATCCCCAGGACCTCCCAGTAAAAATTTTTAAAAAGAAAAATATAGAAGGCATGCGGGCCACCAGGCCCCATGCACAGGTGCATCATCAGGCTCTGCAAGTTTGTGAGCCCCCCAGGCCCCATGTGTGGGTGTGCTGTCAGGCTCTGTGAGTGGGTGTGCCACCAGGCCCCATGCACAGGTGTGTTGCCAGGCATTGCAAGCAGGTGAGTCCCCCAGGCCCTGCATGGTGGGTGCACCATCAGGCCCCATGAGTGGGTAAGCCCCCCAGGCCCCATGCTTGAGTGAACTGCTAGGCCCCACATGCAGGTGCAGTGCAAGTCCCCATGAGTGGGTGTGCTATCTGGCCCTGTGCACAAGTGCACCACCAGGCCCCATGAGTGGGTAAGCCCCCAGGCCCCACACACAGGTGTGCTGTCAGGCACCAATGAGCCATGCAGCAAGATAATGACATGACAGGAAAGTTACACAAGGGAGAGCCAAGATAAGACATGCTGAAAAACCAGGAACTAAGGTGGTGCAGACAATAGGATACCTCTCTCCCAAATTGGAGGTTCCAAGGATCGAATTCTGGTGAAGACAGGAGGAGAAGGATGAGAAGAGAGGGCAGGAAACAGACACAGAGAATTACCCAGTGAATGGACATAAAAACAGCAAAAATGGGGGGGCGTAAAAATGGGTAAAAGTAAATAGATAAATAATAATAATAGGATGGGTTGAGGGAAAAGTACAGCAAATATAAGGTATGGACTATAGTTAGTACTGTGGTAATGTTTTGACAATATTCTTTCATAATTTCTAACAAATGTTTCACAACAATGCAAGGTATTGATGGTGGGGTCATGTATGGGAGTCCTGTATGATGTTATGCATGTTTGTTTTATAAGTTCATAACTTTCAGTATGCACTCATTATTCTTGTATGTTCATGTATGAATGATACACTTCAATAATATTTTTAAAAATCATAAAAAAAGAAAGTGAAAAGGCAACCTACTTAATGGGAGAAAATAGTTGGTAAACATATACTGATAGGGGCCTAATATCCAGCATATATAAAGAAATCCTACTTCTCAAAAATAAAAAGGAAATCAAACCATTTAAAAATGGGTAATTGTGATAACCAGCAAGATGGTGGCAGAGTAAGGAGCTCCTAGAGTCAGCTCGTGCTACAGGGAAGTTAGTAATCACCCAGCATTATCTAAAGCACCTATTTGGGGTCTCTAGGTAACCAGAAGAGCATCCTGCAAACATCTTTGATGGAATGGAAGGATACTGCCCATCTATAGAAAAGATTCATAAGTTGAGCACTGCATGCCCCGGAGGCCGGTGCCCATCCTCCACTGGCAGCACAAGACACCTCGGGAGCTATTCCATGGCTGGAATTGGAAGCTCCACTTCTCCAAACTGGGGGAGGAAGAGATGGTTGGGCACCAACTTCAGTTGCTGATTAGTAAATTCAGTGGGCTAAATTATAGTCCTAAGAGCAGCTAAAAATTAAAGCTGTCCATATCAGAAAGAGACTGATAGCCACCATTTTAATTCTACCGCTGGCACAAGGGGAAGAGGGGTGGACTGAAAATCACACTGCTCATAGGGACTGGCTTCTTTCCATCCATTTTGGATTACAGCTCTAGCCTAAGCCCCAGCCCCACCATGGGTAGGTAGGAAGCTGTGGGAACCTGCAACAGCCTCTCCAGGAAAATACAGGCCATGCCACAGAGGCTGGTGCTCATCCTGCTCTGGCAGCACAAGGCTGCTCAGGAGCTATTCTGTGGCTGGAATTAGACGCCCCATTTCCCAAACACAGGGGAGAAAGAGAGAGTTGGCCACAAACTTTGGCTACTGATTAGTAAATTCAGCTGACTAGAGAATAACCCTAAGAACAGCTAAAGTTTGAACCTGTCAAAGTTGGAAAGAGGCCAGTAGCTGCCATTTTGACTCTGCCCCTGGCATGAGGTGAAACTAGGCTGACTGAAAATGACAGTAAAGATAGGGACCCACTTGTTTTACCCAGATTGGCCTGTAGCCTTAGCCTAGGCTTCAGCCCCACCTCTAGCAGGGAGGAAACTGGTGAGCCCTGCACGACCCACTCTGGTTAACTGCAAGTACATTCAGCTGGCATAGACTGAATAGTCGGAAGTCTACTGGGGCAACTGTGGTCATTTTGGATGCGCATGGCATATATTGCTGTCCATACCTACAGCTCCATCCATGCCCAAAGCAAGGAAGAAAGGGGTGTGAAGAATTATCAGTCTCTCTGGGCAGCTACAGTCTATGCCTGCACAACTTAGATTAATACACATGGCTATGACTCTGTCCCTACCTCTGGCAAAGAAAAAAGTTGGAAGAAGTTTCATTGGCCCCTGGGACAATGTGGGTAGCTTGAGACTCCACAGCTTACAGCACCAACTGCATCCTTTGCTCCTACTACACAACCAGAAAGGGAGAAAGGGCAAGAAAGCCTTAAGCTAAAGAGAAACTGCATCCAGGATAAATACATCTAGTAAACCAGATGCCAAGACACCAACAAAAATTACAATCCACACCAAGAAACAGGAAGATATGGCCCAGTTAAAGGAACAAGATAAGACTCTAGATGACATAAAGGAGTTAAGACAACTAATCATAGATGTTCAAACAAATCTCCTTAATCAATTCAATGATATGTCTGAAGAGATTAAGGATATTAAGAAGACATTGGATGAGAACAAAAAAGAATTTGAAAGCACACATAGAAAAATAGTGGATCTTATGGGAATGAAAGGTGCAATAAATGAAATAAAAAATAAACTGGAGTCATATAATAGCAGATTTGAGGAGGCAGAAGAAAGTTTTGGTGAGCTTGAAGAAATGGCTGCCAAAATTGGACATACAAAAGAACAGATGAAGAAAAGAATGGAAAAAATTGAACAAGTTCTCAGGGTACTAAATGACAGCAATAGACATGCAAACATATGTATCATAGGTTTTGCAGAAGAAGAGAAGGGAAATGTGGCAGAAAGAATGTTTGAAGTAATAATGGTAGAAAATTTCCCAACCCTATTGAAGGACATAGATTTCCATTTCCAAGAAATACAGCATACTCTCATCCAAATAAATCTGAACAGATCAACCCCAAGACACATAGTAATCAGAATGCTGCATGCCAAAAACAAAGAGAGATTTCTGAGAGTAGCAAGAGAAAATCAATGCATAAAATATAATGGATATCCAATAAGATTAAATGCTGATTTCTCATCAGAAACCTTGGAGGCAAGATGGCAGTGGTATGATATATTTGAAACACTGCAAGAGAAAAATTTCCAGCCAAGGATCTTATACCTGGCAAGATTGT
Organism: Chaetophractus vellerosus; assembly: GCA_004027955.1. NCBI lineage: Eukaryota > Metazoa > Chordata > Mammalia > Cingulata > Chlamyphoridae > Chaetophractus > Chaetophractus vellerosus. The sequence goes on along the minus strand of PVKH010007643.1, from coordinate 1,854 downwards.
CTTTCAAAAGTGAGAGGAAGTTTAGAATATTCACAGATAAACAGAAACTGAGAGAGATTGTAACCAAGAGCTTGGCTTTGCAGGAAATACTAAACGGTCTGCTGCAGTCTGAAAAGACAGGTGAAAGAGGCTTGGAAGAGAGTCAAGAAATGAAGATTTTACCAGTAAAGGTAACTAAAAGTATCAAAAGAGTGGTGAAAATAAAATACAACAGCTAAAACCCAGAGGTCAAAATGAATGGAAAAAAACCCACTAACTTTACAGAAATAACATTGAATGTTAATGGATTAAGCTCCACAATCAAAAGACACAGACTGGCAGAATGGATAAGAAAATATGAGAGGATTTTGAGCCAAGATGGCATCAGTTTAGGTGGGCACTCACCATCTCTTGGGCAGAGGATGGCTGATTGGGGATGGGATCCTACCTGGGTGGTCTTTTCTGGGAACTTGTGGAGCATGAGTCTTGGGTACATTGATCTGGAGGGAGCTGGATGGTGAGGTGGACTGCTCAATATAAAATCGTGAGTTGTTTTTTCCCCAGCCAGAAATGCAAGTGGCTAAACCCTATCCTTGGGTGGGGGGCTGGGGGCCCCGAGTCCTGCCAGTGGTCTGGTGAGGAGGAGCCCTCTCCGAGAGTGGGAGGGTTCTAGCAAAGGGTGAAGAGGGGTTTCCTTTCTGTGGATTTGGTCACCAGGACCCCCTAGCAGTTTTCAGGAGCAAATAAGACAGCTGGAAGTGGTGCTGGTCTGAGGGGAAAGGCGAATCTGTTCTGCACGGCAGATTTACCTAGCTGCCTTGGAACACAGAGGCTTGGCTCAGGAAGGGGCAGAGCCAGCAATTTTACAGTTCCACACTGAGTAACACAGTCTCAGCTCCCCTGTGGGGGGTAGGCAGTGGGTAGTAGTTGATAAGTTTCCACGAGCCTATTTGGGATCCCCTCACAGAAGGGGGTGTTCCCTTATTTTATCAAAAAAAAGAAAATTTTTTACTTAGTTTAATTTCAAAATTGTGCCTCAAAGCCTGCCAAGAGAAGGCTGCAGGGTAATTGATTAATGAACGTAGGTTGAGAGGCTCCACAAGAGCCCAAGAAGGAGCACTGTTCTTCCTTAGCTTTTTTGACTGCATGCTGTGTGTTTGTTTGGTTCTTCTTTGTTTGTTTGTTAATTTTCTTTCCTCTACCCTACATTTTTTAATTAGGTGCTGCTAGCTTGTTTATTCTTTGCAAGTCTTCTTCTTCCTGGACTTTCCATTCTCTGTGTACAGTGATGGTGTCTACCAATGCTATCTCTTCTCCTTCCTTCATCATTCTACTTTCAGCTTACTGTCATGGTTCTTACATTCCACCTTTTTTCATTTCTCTTCAACTTCATGGGCATCGATTTCTATTTTGTCTATTCTGTTCTCTTTTCTTTCTTTCTTTTTTGTATTAACTTTTTCCTTTCAGCCTTTTCTTTATTATTTTTCTCTCTCCTCATCATTCTGGTCTTATAAATCACGCTATATACTTTTCTCTATTTGATTCCCCATTCTATTGTAGGCACTCAACCTTTTTTTCCCTATTAGTCTACACTGCCTACATGAGTCAAATATTCAGTTTACTAAGTATGATATTGTTATGGGGAAAGGTTATGGTCACCCCTTCCCAGTACAATTCTGGGAGCCATCTCAATTTCCCCCCTGTCTTCTCAGTACAATTCTGGGAACTGCCTCCCAGTGCTCTAAAGTTATGCTTGACTAACAAGAATAGAATAGAATAGTTATAAAATGTTCCTACCTGTAGCTAACCACAAATACCTGCTTCTGTATATTTGGAGCTTGCTTACCTTGCTAGTTGCCTGGGACAATGTGAGTC